>CAXDID010000199.1:0-164704 GCA_963988835.1 Hexamita inflata | reverse complement strand
TGCCAGTTACTGTGGTGGCTGGATCAAAGTGATGTTGAAGGTGTTGTTCAGCTGAGACAGGTCTGGACTTCTGAGGAGCTTGGTTGACTTAATGGTTTGTGTTACCATCCATAGGGATATGGAGTTGATCGTGGGCTACAACAGGTTGTATGACTTGTTCGTTGAGAGTGTCCTGGACGTGCTAGGTTGGGACAGTGGCCTGCGTAGAGTGTTGGATACTTGGACCATTGATGATAGCGAGGTTACTGTTAGATTTATCGTCACCAGTGTCTGACAAATAGAGAGTCTTAGAAACTTATATATTCTCTCTCGACATCTTCACATGAGGGGAGGAAACTGCGTTTAAAATTGGAAAATCAATATTATTTAAACCTAAGCTAACAGGCTTTTCTACTTCTTTCTTTTTAGTTTTCAAAGAGACTGCTCTAACGTTGGAGTTTGATCTCTATTTACAACTGTAAGGAATTTTGACCTTGGTTTGACGGTTCTTGGGAATCACACGCTATTAGCTACTTTCGTCATAAATTTACTTGTCAGCAATAATCTTGTCGATCATTTCTTCTTCTTTGTTGTTCGAGTTGATTAAGTTTTGAGGGGTTTAGATTTTGTCAAGTTATCTTTGAATTTGAGCCATCGACGATCCTTTTATCACATGAGAATTTGAGTAACCATCTTGCTCGTATAATTGTGCAAGAGATTTTCTGCGCTGGATACCAACCTTGCGAACTATCTACTACATTTAGAATCTATCTGTTGAAAGGTATGTTTACACCGAAACCGTGCCTTTTTACTACGTCTTAGTGAGTATCATAACTGATTTACCTGTAACCAACAGGTCTTCGTTAGATTTTTTAGACTTCACTTATAAGTCTTGAGTAATATTTTCATTACCAGGCAAAAGTAGATGTTCTTTAACCTGGAATTCGCGAAGTAGAGCTTCTTAAGCTTTATCATCTTTATACTCATAGATTCTGTCAATTATCGAGTGGCCATTATCGGCGTGTGGTGTGGTGATTAGATTATCACCGACATCTTGGAATAAAATCGATGTTACCACTCCATTATTGCACGTCGAGTGTAAATCAGCAACTGTGCCTGGCATAATTTAGCAGGTTGAATCAATTTCTGAAAATTTCGAGTCGTTTGGCCTTTCACTCTGGGGAAGAGGAATAGAGCCATGATTCTAAAGAGCATCCTAACTTGGGAGAACATTTCCATCCCGAATTGAGTTAATGTCGTGACAAGCAGGTTACAGATGACTGTAATTAATTTCAGCATTTTGGTTGCCAGTAACTGTGGTGGCTGGATCAAAGTGATGTTGAAGGTGTTGTTCAGCTGAGACAGGTCTGGACTTCTGAGGAGCTTGGTTGACTTAATGGTTTGTGTTACCATCCATAGGGATATGGAGTTGATCGTGGGCTACAACAGGTTGTATGACTTGTTCGTTGAGAGTGTCCTGGACGTGCTAGGTTGGGACAGTGGCCTGCGTAGAGTGTTGGATACTTGGACCATTGATGATAGCGAGGTTACTGTTAGATTTATCGTCACCAGTGTCTGACAAATAGAGAGTCTTAGAAACTTATATATTCTCTCTCGACATCTTCACAATGAAATAATATTAAGATAGGTGAGTACTTATATACAAATATTTCTAATATATCACTTTTTAAATTCACTAGCACTGGTTTAATATTCTCTAATTATTTTGAATCAAAACCTATATGTTATTGTCAATATAAGCTATAAAGCTATCAATATTCTGTACTATTTTAAGTGATTTACGCACTATTTTAGATTACTAACGTATTTATTCCATAATACCTGACACTGAAGTTCAGCGATAGATTTTGAAAAGAGTGATACATATTGTTACATTTGATTAGAGTACTCGCATCCCAACTTTTAAATCAAATCCACATTTTTTAAGTTGTTATATTGAAAATTGTTCTATATTATACCTCAACTTAAAAAATTAAACACAAATAATCGTACTACTATTAATATGAAATTAATATTCTCTGTTATATCCAGTATCTATTGTTATTAGTTAATACATAATATAAATATTAATCAAAACGTCTTCATTACATTAGGTGTGGAATATAATAATATATAGTTTAAATATAATATAAACCATAAATATAGTATTTTAATAAATCAATATCTATTTCTAACTAAATCTTTAGTTTATATAGACAATAATGATTATTGTAATCTAATTTTATAATGAAGATTATCGTATTTACATTAATTACACTTTTCAATGGTTAAATGTAAACTAATTAAATATTATAATAAAAATTAAATAATTCACTTCAAAACAGTGAGTGTCATGTATTATTTTATTCCTTTAAATTTCCAAAACTGTCCATAAAAATTATACTTGATGTGAATAGAGGAGAACTCTAAACAGAACTGTCGCCCTCCAACTCCTCAAAAAAATCTACACTGTTGATATAATTCCTCAAATTTTTAATCGAGTCCAAAATGGATGGAAGATTGTACTTAGATTTCATTTTGGTTTATGGAGTGAGTTTTTGACATATATATACCTGTTTTAGTTATGCTTGATTGTATGTTTAAAATATATAACTGAGATTTAATATATAAGTGTTTTTAATAATTCTTTGATAATTATTAATTAAATAGTAAATGTTTAACATATTTGTGTTATGTCCATATATGATAAAAACAAAAATAGAAATATAGAATTATAATCTGTTAATAACTGAATTGTAAAATACAAATAGATCAATTATAACTTGCTTTAATTATAAATATCACTAAATATCAATGCAAAATATACAAAACGCTCATACTGTGAACAAAAATAATCTTGGATTTGAATTATATTAAAATTGCATATACAAAAATTACATATACAGTATCTCATTATTATTTCATTGGTATTAAATCAGTTATGCTATTAGTTTTTGGTACCAAAATGCACTGTCATGAAAGTATTAAAGAAATATAACACTCCAAAGTTTAATCTTAACCAAATTTTTACGACTAAAGTTGCGTAGAAAATTTTACGCGGCTATTGCTCTCTAACCCTGGTGATTGAGCATTTGAATGCGTCATCACCAGTTTAAAATCATAATGATATAATTGCGTGCATCTACTCCACTAATTGTATACATTTTACTAACATATATCACTTCAAACATGATTGAATTCTTGATATAATTCGTCTAGCGTATCACTGATAAAAGAAATAATGGGAAATAGTTACGGCGACAGCCATCTATTCGATTTTCGACTAGATTCAGAAGGCGTTTGTTGATAAACCTATAAGTATACTCTCTAATCAAAATTACAATGTGAATAAATAAGGGAATAAATGGATTGGAAACTATTTGATTAAATTTACATCAGCTACAATTTAATAAGATTTCTCATTTAACCCACTCCAGAAATGATATCACTAATAATAACGAGATTTTTTCCAATTATTAACTAATTAAATATACATGATAGTGCATTTTTGGACCAATTCTGGAACGATAATATTATGCAATCATTTAAAATGGTACCAAAATGCACACACTGTCATATTTAAATACTAATTAATTATATTCAAAATTAATTTATGTCACCCAGACGCTGCATTTTCATTGTGGTTTGGTTCATTTGTTGCACTCTCTCTATAATTATGCAATCAAACTATAAGATGATTCGAATTACTTTCCAATAAATATTTAATCAAGGCTATCCATTTGCTGTTTTTTCCAAAATATATTGTTATGACTTAAAACATTGCGAATGTAAATCAACATAATTGTTACATTTTTCCAGGCAGACGCACTTTCTTAAGAATAATCTTTTTTAATTTGCCATTCTTCTAACAATTCTTTCTTTCTTTCCACTATTATCTTTAATTTAGCATATTCACCCTGCCATTATTAATTATTAAAAGTAATTTTCTCATATATTTTAGCAATCTACTCATAATCATTAGAGTATGTGTTTAATAAAGTTTTGATTCTAGATTTTTATTCACTTATATGTGATTTTTAGGTGAATGTAGTATTAGTTTCCTTTTGTAATTCATCGTCTGTAGATTATAATTATTTATTCTTTGTAAGTATTTATGTTTATAATTATTTGAGTATTTTAGTGTTGCAGTTGGTACTTTAAATCGTTTGAAGCCAATTATAATTGGTATTCTCTTGCACTTTCTTCACAAGCATAATAAAACTATTATTAAGGAATAATACATTATTTTTCGATGTTCTATGCAGTAAGCTTATCCCAGACACATTGAACTGCATATGTATTTTTCAAGTTAGGTTCTTTAAGTTTGTTTCCACAATCTTACAACATACAGCTATTATAAATAGATTTATAATCTCCGTTTTTAGTTAATTAGAATGAATTCTACATTGCGATAAGAACTGATTTGTCTCTCAATTTGTATTGAATTCCACTTTCCACTTTTTCACGTTTGCACAGTTTCATGAGTAAGTCACCGGGAACTAGATGTGTTCCAGCTATGTATGCAAAAACGTTTAATGAAATTAATTCACATTTTTATAAAAGGATTCATGAATATTTTTTAGTTGTTATGATGTTATTCAGTTGTTATGACTAATAATTTAATAGTCACTATCAGGTACTACCTTGAATGATATAATAAGTTCAATATTTTGGATTACTGATACTACTGTTCGGATTATTATAATCATCGATTATAATATTAATGTAGGATTATTATAAATTATTATTATATTTTAGACGTGATAAAATAGTGACACCGCCGGTCTGAATAAAACAACCACAGTGTTTGAAAGTACTCTCCGTGCTCCCACTGCACCACGACGTATATACAAACATGTACACAGAATAAAGAGTTGCTGAGCTATTGAGATTACAAATGCTAGATTAATTTAAATAATAGTCGGAGCTTATAAATACTTGGAAGAACACAATAAAAGTGATTAACATTCGATTATATTATACTTCTATATCATTCTATATCTATACTTTAATATTGTATGTTAATATGAATATGATGAGTATTAATTGTTAATGCAATTATATTAACTTTTTCATATATATTCGGAAGTAGTTTCGCCTATCATTGTATATCCTACAGTGTTATGCTTCTATTATAGTCAACATTCCGTTTCTATTATAGTCAAGATTAACAAACTTATGGAAAGTTCCTTAACAATAGACGACCGAGAGTATCAAGCTTGTGCAACTTTTTGTGAGGAAACCGATTTTCATTAAAATTTCACATATAATTATATTTTCACTAGTATTTTTTCCGTTAACTTTCTTCTTGAATATTCACACTACTCAGGATACAGTACATTTTTAGTTATCTCACTATATGTAAGTTGCTAAGCTCTAGTATTTATAGATATAACTATACAAGAGTTGAAGAAAGATATCTGCAGATTTAGCCACAGTCTCTTAACTGTAGATAATTTTCAACATGTTTTCAACATCGAAGAATTCGTAGAATTTGTGAGGTGTTATTAAAAATTTAATAAAATATTACATGCTTCTTATTTAATTGTAATTTGTTATTAATTAATCTTTACCTTTCAAACCTACTTGATTATAACACAAAAGTAGAGCTTATTGTTACTACTATAACTCCACTAATACGCAATGCCAAGAAGATTCAATATCATATCTATATTACTAAGTGAAGCCTATATAATATTACCAAAATTGAGAAAAATAATATTTACTATTTATGTACATCTATACACAGATTTTCTGTATTTTTACTACATTGTAAATCATTGAGCACAATTAACCCAGAAGAATTAAACAATATTATTACTAGTCCAAGCTATTTTATTACAATTATCGAAGAATGATTCCACATCAAATATATTGTTGAGCTAAATTATTCATCATTCTAGAAATAAGATATCAAGCAGCTATTATAATATCCATCAGTTATATTATCATACATAGTGCTACTAATTATACCCCACTTTATAAGTTAAACTTTACATTTGAAATCAAATCTACTTGTTATAATTAAGGATCGATTTTATCCAGTTATCATTATTTCTACTTGGAATTTATATTATAATAACTTAATAGTTAATATTAATTATAATAACATCAGTACTAGATATTAATTGAATTAGTCAAGTTAACATAAATTTAAAGTTTACTTTTATGGGATCCTTGAGATTAATTTCGAGGTCAATCTTTTATTGTAATTATGTATTAGTTGCAGTTCTAAGATTACAAAAAACTACTTTAAGTATTACTATTATAACAAGCAGAACAAATTATCAATATTGAGTTTTTCTAACTTGAGTAGTAGACTTAATTAAAAACTTTATCGATATTTATTATTATATTGATAACTAGTACCGTTCAATTTATTATTATAGTTGTTTCAATTAAATATTTTAGATTAGACGTTTTTGCTATCTTACATAATAAAACGAAGAAGTGGCTTTAAATCTAGAATGTTATTCCTTTCTAAATTAATAAGCTAATTTACCACTTATTGTAGTTTAACAAAATTATTTATTCCCTCTTTCAAACTTGTACTAAATAGTTCATAAATTCATAAATTTCTTTAACTAGTCTGGATCAGGTGGAAAACCAGTATCTTATGATATAAATATTCTTTATTTTCAGTTTTAGCTAATTTGAATAATAACAAGCAGCAAAATTTGATTTCTGTCTCTTGCATAGTTTGAGACCATGAAACTTTTGTGTACTTTATTCCATCAGATATGTAAGTTTTAGTATTTCTCGTGAGACAATGTGGTTTATACCTATTTTCCTGTCGCATATCAAAAATCAGTGAATATCTTCTTTCATTGTCATTTGAAGTGGAATATGGTTCCGCATAAAATACTAGACAGACATAGTCTTATATGATATTAAAATACAAAGTCATTCTGAAACAAAAATTTCTCCCAAAAAATCGCTTCGGTCGTCTATTGTTAACTGCCCTCAACAATAATCTCCAGACTCTTTCCATAATTTTCACACGAATTAGAAAAATTGATTATAAATTGTTACTTGATCATCAATATTGAAATATTCTTATTACATACCAAAAGATATTCCAGAAAGAACATACAGAGGAGTGAAAATACAATAACAAAAAATAAAGAAAATGAGTAGAATGAATATTTTGAATACTCTTTTGTGAGTACTGGGATAATACATGATTATTTATATATAGCAAAAAACGAATGATCTATGATATTTTAGTAATATTCATGAAAAAGCTGGGTAAATAAATGATAAAAATAAGATATACAAAATAAGACTTTTAAAGCATTAATAAAGCAATACTGAAATCAAAATAGTTATCACTTTTTGCTAATGTTATTTTTATGTTCTCTATAAATTGACTAATTCTAAGTTAGCGATTTACGTATAGAATAGCTAATACTAAAATTTGATGTGTGCACAACTGTCTCTCAAGGTGCCAAAATATTTATAAGTGTTAACATGCAAGTATCGAATTCTCATCTCATATTCGCCAAAAATTTCGTTATTAACTCCAGCAATATTACTTATGTCACCATGACTTGTGAAGATCAAGTTATAGTTGCCCAGTGCAATGAAAAATTAGCTAGTCTCAAAAAGAATATATAGGTTAATATCACATTTTAATAATTTTAGGGAAAGGATAAAGTTGCTATTATTAAGCAGAACGTTAAAGTTGATACATATTCCAAGAACACAGAAATAATCGCAATTGCTTCTGTTTGTGGAGCTATTTTTATCTTGTTATTTTTTGTACAGGTAATACAATTTAAAAGCAAAAATAAGCAGTAGCCCTATTTGCTAGAATGACTATGACGATTCTTTTCCTTATTCAATTTATATATTTTATATTTTGTTTCATTTCCTAGCATATAAAGACTTAGATCTTATAATATGAAATGCATCACGCCGTAAATTACGTCTATACTGGTCACCTTTTTTCTCTGATCAACACATTTCCTTTCTTTTCTAAACCAATGATCACTAAGAAACCAACCACATTCCTCTCTAACCAAGAGTCTCACACGGCGTTATCACACGTCACACCTCCTCACAGAATCTCCGTTAGCTCTTTCGAACTAATGGAGTTTGCTTTAGAGATCTTTTTGTAGATAACAGCTTTTGGTTGAGTAGGGGAGTTGCGTGTTATTGTGTTTGCGTTGTTATTACTGTCAATATATAATTATTATAAAAATTACGAGTTAAATAGTATATTTCAGTCATTGCGTCAAATCATATTAAAAGATGACACACATTTTTTATAATTGTTCTGATAAAATCAATAAACAAATGATCATATTAATATACAGATTAGAAAATACCGTAAATGACCATTATCTATAAAATTATCTATTTTTGATTATTCAATTTCTAATTAATAAACGGAAATAAGCTTAAACTTAAGTTAAGCTTAATTTCAATATATAATAAGTAATAATATAACAAGTAACATCACTATGTTAATTATCTAATTTGAATCTGTATTTTATGATTATTAATATAGAGAACTTCGATGTTTGATTCAAGAGATTCAAAATATTTTTCAATTTTTAATACTTTTTTGATTAGTTTTTGAACTACTTTAACCTGTTAGTTGATTTGTTCTTTCAAATTTTTGAAACTATCAATAAATATTACACTCGAATATAATAGTGGAGAACTTTGAACAGAGCTGTCGCCTTCCAACTCTTCAAAGAAATCTATGCTATTGATAGTATTTTGTTTTAAGTTTTTAATTGAATCCAAAATAGGTGGAAGGTTGTACTTCGATTTCATTGGTTTATGAAGTGAATTTTGATATGATAGAAATATAATTACGCGTAAAATAGTATTTCTGTGCGCAATCTAAAATGATTTAATAACATGACTTTAACAACGATTTAAAATTAGTAATTTACTTTTATTATATTTACTATACTGGACTAACTTATGGATAAAATCAAACATATTAAAGAGAAGAGATAGAAATTTAATATATAATAGAATAACAATATTTTTGTAAGACAATTATTGTAAGATAGTAAAATCATAATTTGTTTCCCCAGTATTCTCTAACGCCTCTTCCGTCGTAAACAGCTAACTTTTCATTGTTAACAAGTTCTTCGATGATATCTGTTGCGAGTTGAGTTTGAATTCCGAATTTTTGGCTTACAACTTCGCTGTTGGTTCCGTTTTCAGCAATTTGTGTTGTGTACTCTTGAATTTCTTCGATTATTCCTTTGAAGCAGACGTAGCTGAATGTGCCAATTTTCCGTATTTCGTGGTCTTTCATTTGCAAAATTGCGTTTTTGAATTCCATGGGCGAGATTGCTTCTCCGCGTGCTCTGTTGAATTGTCCGTATGCCTGGCTGAGTTTGGTTATTTTCTGCTTCTTTTCCGCTTTTCTTTGGTAGAACAGCGTTATTTGCTCTTGAAGTTTCATTCCGGCGACTGAGTTTTTGTTTTCCGCTTCAAATCCGTAAATTTTCTCGAGGAGTTCTTGACATTCGTTCAATTACTGAGTGTTTTGAATAAGTTTTAATTATTTCTTCAGTTGAGTTGCCGTTTGTGTTAAAAGTTCTGCGTTTGTTTTCAACCCTTTCAGCGTTGAGAACGTTTCAACGCTCGCGCTCATTTAATTCAGAACGCTCTGGTTCTGCAGGTTCTGGTTTTGGAGTGAGTTACCCGTACTGAGGAACTGCTTAGATTTGATTTGGGCGGTGCAGGTAGTGTGGAACTCCTTGGACAGTTTTGAGTTTGGAAAGTGGAGAACTAGCTCTTCTGTGTGATGTAAGTTGAAATCGTTCTGTTAATGAGCGGGCTGGTCTAATTTTAAGAGGATGCGCACATTAGAGCGCTCTAAGATTATTGATGTGTCAGCGTGATTCCTGAAATCCTCGAACATAAGGCGCACATTCGTCAACATGGCCGCAGAAAGAGGATTCTTCAACACCGAAGGCTACGGAGTGGCTATGAAATAAATGGCCTTGAAAGTAACGAAAACCTGCGAAATGGTGTTAAAAAGGAGCTGCGAAGACGAAGAAACACCATTTATCGTTGAAGTGTGGACAATCTGCTCAGGAGCGTACAAAGTCGGAAGCGGACCATTGGAAGGAACACATTTTCGCAAATGAGATGTCATTGGAGTGAATAAATTTCGATTGAAAGTTGTATAAGTTTGTAATAAATATAAATATAGTATCTTTTATGTTTAACATGAATAGAATTCTGAATTAAACTTCTAAAAGTAACAATGCAACAGTGAGATCAATAAAATATTAAAATATTATAACTATATAATATAATATAATATATAAGTTATTATTCTTTTATCTAACGAGTTGACCTACAATAAATTATAAGTTAAATTTTGTTTTTGTCGCAATTTAATTTACTTGAAAATGATTAATACGAAAGAATAAATATGAAATGTAATATAAACGATTCATTTAAATACTGGTTTTAACTATTTGATTTTCTTAACTCAAAATCGCATTATATAGTGTATTTAGCAATTAATACTTTAGGTGAACTTTTATTCCATCTCACTAAATGTAATTCAAAACAACCAATTATTCATAAATCAATTATAGGTCTAAACGAACATGGACTTAATAAGAACAGAATAAGTTCAAATATTTGTATAAATTATACAGAAAAGACTTCAAATAATACGTTCCCTTCTTTGACTGCAGAACGGAAGGGTAGATAAAGAGCTTCTACCAAAATGTAGTTCATAACAATAAACAGATATAATAATCTAGAACAAAACCAGAATATATTAATCAAGATGTCAGAGATATTAAGTCTTTGTATTTTGACGTTAGTTAAAATAATAATGATGAGTTTGAGTCAACACTTTTAACATTTGATAACCTTGACAAATAATAGTGAGATAATTGTATTTATGATCAATAGAGTTAACTATAAGATATATCACAAATATTTTACTTATTGTTAATATGTTAAAGATATACCTACCTATACCTACCCTACCTACCTACCTGTACACAAATAACACACATGTAAATACCTGTATGATAAAGTTCTTTTGTAATAATAAGATTTATTATAATGATTTATTATAATCATATGATTTTAATAATTCTAAATGATGTTATATAAAAATAATTAAAAATATCTAACAAAAAGTAAGTGTTAGATATCATGGATTAGAATCGCAATTAAAGGTATGTTAATGAAATTGGATATCAATTCAGTAGTGTAATTAAATGTGATTTTCTATTTGCAAATCTATATGTAACAATAACATGTAACATGTAATATAATGCGTAAGAAAAAGGATCCACTCCATACAATAAATGTAATGCACATAAAATAATTCTAGCAGTTTAATATTTGCTCCATATCGGTCTAAACGAACGTGGACAGTTGCAGAATAAGCTATGTTCAAGTAGTTGTACAAATTATATAGAAATAACTTCAAACTGTACGTTCCTCATTTTGATGGGAGAACTGAAGGTCAAATCAAGAGCTTTTACTAAAATGTGGTTCACAATAATAAATTGATATAATAATCAAAGACAAAATAACAAAGTTATCAAAATATTACGGCTACTTACTACCCAAGTTACTTAAACGATGAATCTTTGTTTGAGTCCACAACGATGACATTTGATGGTCTTGATATGTAATAGTGAACTATATTTATAATTCATTGAATATTATAGTAATAGACTTGACATTTGCATTTTAAATGAAATTATATTAATACTCACATATAAATATGTGTTCATAGTATGAACTTCTTAGAACTACAATCCACTCCAACAAAAAATGTCATTTATGATATCTTGACTACCATTATTAATCTAAACTAAAATACGTAAATATACGACATGCAACTAAATTAATACTATATTAGTTTAATACCTAAAACTTATTTTGTCCTATTGACCTATTAATAATGGTCCTCAATACGTTGAAATTTTATCTTGGTTTCATTTTCTCAACCAACAAGTCAACCACTCTCAACATTGTCTGAAATTAAATGGAACTCTTGCATTCCTGGTTATTAAATAGTAACGGCGTTTGCGAACAAAAAGTAAGTCATTGCAATCGCGGTTTGTGTTCCGCTTACAGTTATCTTAATAAATGTTATAACCGTTTTTAAATATCATTTGAAAAAGATTATTTCAGAAGTAATAATTGTTCAGGATTTCAACTTCCGGCTGCAAACTGAAGATGTTGAAAGAGAAAGTAGCAGTGATTCGATATATTTTCTAAGATTTTGTTATAAAATACTAAATTAAATTTATGACAAAAAAGATACCTTAAAGGAGAGTTAAGCTTTAAAGTATTTAAAAAATAATTGGTACTGAAAATCATAATGGTTGTAAGTCTTACAAATTATTAACATCAATGAAAAATGAAAATTTGTAAAATCACTACCACTTCAACTAAATGGATAAATCTATGGTGTAGATTATAATCGGTCAAATGGTATACGTTGTTCCAGTCACAATAAGTCACTCAGATAGCTGTAATTTTTACGAATTTACATATATTCACAACTAAGTAAACAACACAATACGTGTTTCAACCTTCTCTTCGATTTCAATGGATATATCATAGTGCATGGTGCATATATTAATTGATCAAAATAAATATATTCTTCAAGCTAACATGCAGCATGCATTAACTGGCTATATTTACGAATTTGAGTTACTCCACAACAAAATTAACTACAAAATGAGCATTCACGTTCCACACCAACCAATCACTGCATTTAAACCTGTGACTACGTTAAAACCATTTATCCCAGTTTGTTAAACAGGTTGCTACCAGAAATCATCAAATTCTGTTTCTAAATTCACACCCCTCACCGTTCAGAAAACAACTGTTTAAGAAAATAGCACTCAGAAACGAATCATTACGCCGTTTAAACCCCTCGAACCTGAACTTTAAACAAAATAATAATATAAAGAAGTTGAAACCATTGAAGAAAATTAAAGTTCATAAGAACAGTTTGACAAATAACATAAACAATAATGCGTTACAGTTAATATCCCACATCTAGATGATAATAAAGTTTATGAAAAAGCTATAAAATCAATAATAGCTATCAAAACAGATCTAACAAAGAGAAGAGAATAAGCGTATCTCAAAAATGATTAATAAAAAGAAGAAAATGCTAAAAATTAAGAAGATTCTCATTCATATTGTTCACAAGAGCAGTTTAAAGAGATTACAGACAACCCCGCTCTTATAAAAGAGGAACTAGAAAAATTTGTCAATTTACTAAAGAATAAAACAGATGAGTAACAAAAAATCATATATGAATAAATGAAAAATATCTTTGGTTCACGAAATAACGAAGATTACACCAATATAGAAATTACTCCAATATAAAATATTTATTAAATGATAAATAATAACTAAAACAAAAAAGGATTTCTAGTATATATTCAAAATACAAACAATTCGCTTAAATTGCTTGAATGTTTATAGTAAAAAGTAGTATAGTAAGAAGTAGAGAATTAAAATAATATAGCAGATGGGTAGGTTGAGAAATAGATGATAAATCATTAATAATTATCGACACCGAAGAAAGAACAGAAAATACTAAATGATAATGTACGCGCTTGTGTTGAAAAAATTAGGTTCAAAATATTGTGATTAATAATTACTTTCAAGAAAAAAAGCCAGGTGATACAATAATTGATGTGAAATGAAGTTACTGGATACTATAAATAAGACCTTCAGTAGATATAATATAAACAACAAATAAATCATTCTTACTTACATCATGAATTGAAATATATTACATTATATATTATCATTATATTACTAAACAACAGAAGTATTATTATAACAAAAGATAATGTACATGTAATTGACAGAGCTGGCTTCTATGACTAATTTATCGAGTTTTTTAACACTTTCAATAAACTATATTGAATATAGTATATTATTCTATCAAAATTCTTCAATTTTACAAAATTTGTAAATAAGTCTCCTAAATCATATCGAATATATTATTACAATTATTCAAAAATATTACTTACATTAATAATTATTATTCAACAATTTATCTTCTTATTTACGATTAATAATATGATAATAATCTAACAAAAACTACTTGGTGTACTGTATTATACATTAACATGATTGATTACTCATTTTATGATATATAATTATAAACAATTTAGTAGTGTAATTGAATTATGCGATTTTTAACTTTAACAAGCAATAACAAGCAAATAACAAGCAAAACGAACCACACCCATACCAATTAATGTAAACTTAAAAACGAACAAGCTCTAAAAGATCGTGGTCTCATGCAGAACAGAATTTATTCAAAAAATTATACAAGCAGTTTAGAAAGAACTTTGAACTGTATGTTCCATTCTTTGAAGGGAGAACTCACGGTCAGATTAAGAGCTTCTATCAAAACGTGGTTCACAAGAACAAATAAATAAGCGCTGAGAAAACGGTTAACGTTTCTTCCGTTGATTCATAAGTTCAATGCATTGAGAATGTTGGGCTAAACGTGTTTGAGTCAACGATGATGATTTTTGATAATCAGCATTATAGTGAACGTTAAAAATAATTTTGATTATATGCATGAAAAGTTGTTAGTAATATTTCAGTAGTAATATTTCAAATTTTAAAATGTATTTATAATTCAGAGCCATCATTTCAAACAAGTTTCGTTTCTAACTAAGGTGCGTTTTTGCGTCTTTTTGCGTTAAAAATGACGCACTACCCCTGCGTCTTTTGGGCAATAGTACAAATATATAATTATTGTGCGTCATTGGTTGCGTCTTTTTTGACCAGGTATAAATCTAAATACGTCATTTAAGACTCATTAATTCTATGAAAATATACATTATTTGAACTTGAAAATTGATTTTTGTTAGAAATTCTAAGGGATTCCTAACGTTTTTCGCGCTCAAATAGGATTACAAGCACGTTACACTTTTATTTTGTGAGGATTATACAAATAATTACTATTTTCTCGCTTTACTAAAAATATTTGAAATATTCTGTAAGTGATAATAAGCGTAAAAATCATATCGAGGAGTAATTCAAACATTTAACAATATTTTGCTCAAAAGCATAAAATAATCAGCATAAAATTAATTAAATAATGTAAATTTAGTTTTAAATTTATTTAAAAATATACAGTTTAACGTTTTGTATTTTCGCATTTATAGAAAATGAATGAAATTATCTACTAAATCATTGCAATATTATTAAACAAATTATACTAAAAATTAGTAATTAAACTAAAACAGAAATTAAATATTGGACTACATTCGTTACATTTATGCAAAATTTCACTCCTTATTTTATGTCAAAATATAATCTACCAAAATTGTTAAGTTCAATACCCAGCACAGAACAACTAGTATCACACAGTACAACACAGTTTTAAACAATAGCTATTGATATATAACCTAGTTAATACTCGATATTGAACCCGCAAAACACAAATATTTAAGCGTCTTACGCTCTGGTTCAGCTGTAAATTCCACAACAAGTGAACCAAATTAGACTACTTTAGGAACGCATTAAATACCTCAGCCACTGTGTGGGCGTCGTCCAGGACAACCTAAACATCATAAACAAGAACAACTCGAAGTAAATGGCGAATATCAAACAATAAAGAAGAAAGTTCAAATGATTGAAATAAAATGAAAAAAAGAGTCGTTAGTGAGTTTAATACAAATACGATATGCTGGATTTATTTAAACAGCTATAGGTCTAAACACTTCTGTGTATAATTCATCTGTGATATCATCAAATATAACATCGCTTGGTGGATTTATTTCATATATTAAATCTCAAATTGCAGTAATTGATAATTCTAGTTTCATTAGATCTGATATAAATGGATACTGTTTTGTAGCCACAATATTTGGTAGGAGATAAATAGGATTAATGTTTAAATTAAGAACTCAACAGTTGTTTCTTCAACATCATATAGTTCGATTATAAGTAACATTGCAAACGCAACTGTTTTAATAGACAATTAAACTATAACTGATTTAAAACTCAAACTTACATCTTATGAAATTTCAGGATTCATTTATGAGGCATATTAGTCAAATGTTTAAATATTAAATTCAAATATAATTGGTTTTTAGGCGTCACTACGTGCGCGATTTACTAAAGGAGCTGGATTCATAACTAACGTAAAATCCTCAACACTAAAGATATTTAAAACCACAATATCCGGTTTTAATATAACTACAAATGGCGGATCTTATAGTATTATTGTATATAACGGTTCAAATTCAACGATTGATTTGTAGTAAAGTAAATCTTTTGGAACAAATCGGATTGATGGATGGTTAGTTACGAATTGCGCTAATTTCATTGACATTCGTAGTACAACCTGGTGTTGAAATAATGAATGATAATATTATATTACAATTTGTACAATAATCTTTAACACTACGATTTTTTAGTTATTGAATTAAATTATTGGAATATTGGTTTATATAGAATTGGTTTAAATAGAAAACACTCAGTGTCCTGGCTTTGGTTCGACCTTTCCTTTGCCAACTTCTGACCAGTTGGTGCTCAGGACGGTGCCTCCTGATTCTTGCATGCTTTTCATCATGGCTTTCTTTCTCTCGTCGTCTCCTCCGTTGAATATGTTTTGGAAGAAGTCGTTTAAGTTGTTTGATTTATCCGCTTCACCTATTTTGTCCAGTTCTTTGTACTTCTTCTCTTTGGCTGCGTTTATGCGCCCTTCGCACTTCAAAAGAACTGGGAAGTGGGCGGGGGTGCCCGTTGAGACCATTCTTATCTCAGCCTTGGTTTTCTTCAGTGTTATTGAGAGCTCCTTCACAGTTCCGTACAAATCAAACAGATGTTCTTCTCCTCTGAGTGTTAAAAACAACTGTGAGTTGTCGTTTTCGTCCAAGCGAACGGACAGTTCTCCCTCAGATAAATTCTTCTCGTAGAGTTCAATGCAGATGTTTGAACCGAGCTCGTACCATTTGTAGTTCACCTTTGGGATGTTCCTCGCCTCGAGCTTCTCAATCGCCTTTATGCGCGCGTACTGTTCTTCTTCAGTTTCTTGTGGTTTCTCCTTGTTCTCTGGTTCACTCATTAGTGAGGAGTGAAAGAAGGATATTAAGTGGAAAATAGGTTATGTGGAAAACGATAAATAAATGATAATATTTTACATTAAATAATGGTTTTAAATAGTTTTAAATGCAGAGTGAATCAACGGTAAAGTTTGATAAATATAGTTGAGCGGGTGTTTTAAAGAATATTAAGGATATATAGGAGGTTTACAGAACTTTTGATAGAAGCAAATCCAAAACATGTCATACGTGTGTTCAATTTTATGTGTCAATTTTACAACAGCTAATTTTCAACTGAAAAGTGTATTAATAATATACCTATTATTTTATTGACACACAACATTAATTATTGATGTTGATTATTGATAAGTGCATTAACGATAAGTGCTTAGTGATTAACGATAAGTGCATTCCACTTATTCACTCCATCTCAATTGCAATGCAATGCATTCAGAATATTTCCTGCATTTCATTAAATGCCCCATGTCGGTTTAAAAGAACATGGACTTTGGAAGAACAAAGTTTGTTCAAACGTTTATACAAATAGTACAGGAAAGATTTCAAACTGTACGTTCCTCACTTTGAAACTAGAACTGAAGGGCAAATTAAGAGCTTTTATTAAAACATTGTTCACAAAAATAAATAGATAAAAAATTCATCTTAAATGGTTCATAAAGTAAGTACAGAATCACCACAAGAGTAAGCATATGAGCTGAGTTAGGGATTCAGCACTATGTCATCTATATTCGAGTCTACAACAATAACTTTTGATAACCTAGATGCTTAATAGTGAATTTCATTATTTACATTTACCTTTCCAACTTGATTAGATTCGGTGCATTCCATAATTCATGATAATCTAACTTACAGATAATATTATTTAATACCGCTTTAATGAGATTATATACCTGAATTTTAGAGTATTGCCTGTTTTATGTGAAGATGTGTTATGTACGTATATACATTTATTTTAAATCTTGAAATATATGTTATTGTAAAATGATAACTTCTATAATAGCGTAATATTTACGTTATTTTTGAAAATTGTACTGTAATGTAAAAAGTATTTTGTTTGCATTTAACTAATCTAAATATTTATTTTTATTATACTATGCAGTGTATTAATTAATGTGTAAGTGATTTTACACTCCTAATTGTTATGCTCTGTTCTTGTGTAAAGTGTATGGCATCCTTTGCTCCATGTCGATCTAGACGAACATGGACCCTAGAAGAGCAAGCTTTATTCAAGCAATTGTACAAAATATACAGAAAAGACTTCAAACTGTACGTTCCTCATTTTAATGGAAGAACGTAAGTGCAAATTAAAAGTTTCTACCAAAACGTAGTTCACAAGAACAAACAAATAGAAAGTTCCAGAATTGAATCAAAAACGGTCAATTAAGATAAACAATTTGTTTCTTCAATTGATTCTATTCAGTGCTAAAACGAAAAGGTTGGATTAAATGATATGTCCGAGTCACTATTTGAGTTATCAACGGTACCATTTGATAACCTTGATCTGTAATAGTGAAATTATATATTCTGAAAGATAAATATATCGTAGTTAGGGTAACACGGTTTTAAAATTCACTTTATCATTGTTAGAAATCATGAACACAGTCGAAAATTAGCAAATATATATACTAGTATATATTTCTTGTTGTGATTGGTTATGTATTGTAATGAATACCTGTCAATCAATCCACGAAATTAACATGTATATTCAAAGATATAATAATCTACACACTTTTTGCATATATCTAAAATATCACTAAATAACTATTTATAAAATTTGAATAAAAAACTAAACCTGAAATTATCATTTAAACAATAACTGGAGCACACAATTATCTATTCACTCCCATATAATGTCAAAATATAATTTGCCTAAAATATTGAGTTCCATATCCAGTACAGAACTTTTAGCATCTAAACACAGTACAACATAGTTTTAAACGATTGCAACTGATATGTAACACAATTAATACTCAATATTCAACCCGCAAAACACAAATATTTAAGCGTCTTACGCTCTGGTTCAGCTGTAAATTCCCCAACAAGTGAATCAAATTAGACTGCTTTAGGAACGCATAAACTACCTCAGTCACTGTGTGGACGTCGTCCAGGACAATCTGAACATCATAAACAAGAACAACTCGAAGTAAATGGCGAACATAAAATAATAAAAAAGAAAATTCAAATGAGTGGACTAAAAATATACTATTGAAGGGTTAGTGAGAATATTAGATTAATTGAAATTATATTAAAAGAAATAAGAATATATACTACAACAAATAAACTAACTATCGCCAGATGCGGACATTAAAACGCTTCGGTCAGATAAAGACTAATCATTTTTGAAAGTTTTCCTAAAATCTTGCTTTTATAAAGAAAATACATACTTCTTATTGCACTGCAATACCTTAGCCCGCTGTTAAATGTACAAAGCTTAATAACCCATATTGACAAACTCAGCATATTTACAATCTAACTTTGTAAAGTATTCTTAAAATTATTATTACTCTGGACTAGGCAGGGGAGTTGCAGAGCACTCTTGATTTACATCAATACATTCGAGTATTGGCTAAATGTACTATTTGATCTGGACTTTACATTTATTTTAATACTTTACTACTTTAGAGAGTATGTTTGGATAAATTAAAACATAATTAGACTACGTTACAGATTTGGTAAATATCACAAAGTTAATTTATGGATAACGTCGTTAATCTTATAAGTGATCTTGATTTTACAACAATAGACATAGTAATATGATCATTACAACTAATATTTTAATCTTTACTTTTATCATTATAACATTAGTATACGAGCAGGTAAATATGTAAACCACAAATCACAATAATTTTATTAATTTTTGATATTTTAACTATTCATGATGTTCTTATTGTTGTTTGGTTGCATAAGTTGAAAATGCTGATTATATAACAGCTAAAATGACAATTTTGAGAGATTTAACAAATTTACGGAATAATAATATGTATTCCACTTCTTCACAAGAAAAATGACAACTACTCCAAAAATAGTTAAATTCGTAGAGTACGTACTAAATTATAAGATTGCTGAGCTTCGCAGAAATCTTGATAATTTAGCGGAAGAATCCTTAAACAGACACTTAAAGCTCAATTATGAAACAACTCATTAGCTACGCCGATATTGTGAAATGGCACAAAAAATCAATGATTAAATTGACATTATAACATCTTAACAGCCACTTATTTAACACTTATTGAAAGAAAATCCAGATATGCCTGAAAAAGCTACATTTGTGCTAAAATATTTTATTTCGCATAAATCTTTAGACTTAGACACTTTGTAAAGATTGTTAAAGGAGAAGAACTACCCAGAACTTGAATCTAAATTTAAATAACTCAATCACTTTTATCATGGTTTCAAGTCAAACTAGTATCAAGGCGTGAAAGTAGATGAAGAACTATTTTAACTTCTTCAAGTTTTCAGAATTGAAGCTTTCATAAGAATATTGCAAAAAAGAGTAACTAAATAGGAAGAGGACGGCCAAGAAGGAGCTATTAACGAAGATAAAGAAAATATGGCTGCAGAAGGTGTTGTTGATTAGTTCTTCGAGTGAAATTACTTCAAATTTTATAATTTATACGTTAGTTAATAATAATTTAAAAACAATGAAGTCATATGTGCATTTGCTTTAAAAAGATGATCAAGCAACACTAATTGTTCATAAGTGAAATTTATCATAACATAATTAGAATAATCATGTATGGACCTTATATAACAACATCACATACCTTCCTCCAGCACACTAGTAGAAATAGAATAATTCAAAGTACTTAACAAATAGGTTCCTAAAAGATAAAAGTGTAACTTTGATTATAAATCCAGTTTTATTACTAAATCTGTATTAGTTTAAATCTGTTGTAACTAAATCTCAAAATAAAAAACTTTCAAATAATTATGATAACTTGGTTAACAAATATAACATCATTTCACTTCGTATTTTTTAATTTACAAATAGCAATTTTCCGCACCAAATGCAAGTGAACTACTCCGATCTGCTCGGAAATCAGCTGAATCTCGTTACAAACTCCATAACTTAAATTCAGAATCTAACCCAGTTCTCATAAATTCAATATTCTCTAACCCGCTCCTTTTAGCTCTTTTCAGAGTCTTTAGATTCAATTTTATCCAAAAACGCTCAGCACAAAATCACTCCCGAGGACCCCGTTCCAATAATCCTCAGTTTCATAAAGAACCTTAAATAATGCACCGATTTATGTTTAAAGAACCAGCCAGAAACGCAAACGGAACTGGAACAGCTCGAAAAGAGCGCGAAAAACATCCAAAAACAAATAATTCAAATTGAGGATGAACTTAAAAACTAGAGAATTAAATTCACCCAGAACAAATTAAAATCAAATCAAATGAATAATGAGGTTCAAAACCTGAGCTCACAATTCATCCCAGAAAGCGATTTGAAGGCAATGAAGCACTTTCAAACGCTAAAAGCTGAGAATTAGAAGCAAATTGAAGCAAAAAATAACAGTTTGAAAGAAGTAGAAGAAACCGAAGCCAAATGCGACCGCGTATTCAAACAACTACTTACCGAAATACAAAAAATAGATACTAAAAGGCTCACAATGCTCCAAAAAGGATTCCAACACACACAAGCAGCCATGAAAGGATTCATTCAAGTACTACAAGTTGAAGAAAACAAACAATTCCTCAACTCAAAATTCGAAGCCGAAGCACTACTGTACTAAATTGCCAAAAGCAACCCAAGACTTGTTGACAGCTACCAAACAACCACAGACGAGAATATAGTTGAAAAAGACCGAGCCGATGACTTAGAATGAGCTTTATCACAATAATTAACTACGACATCAATTTTAAGCATCTAATTCCTTAAGATACCATTTTGAAATAAGTATACTGAAGCTCTACTCTAAGATTACTTGATGACGATTAAATATCTAACGATTGTGTATTTAAACAATTAACAATTGTTTTAATATGTATCTAATAATTAAACAAATTATTTCCACATCAGACATGGACGCGTAAAGTTCGATACGTTCTGGAGGTTCTTCAATGAGTTGTATGACCGAATAAGAATAATTATAACAACATATAGTGCTGGATAATCCACTTAAACTTATGATTAGAATTGTTACTCTACCCGTAATCCAATAAATTTTATTTTATTGCGTAAAAATTTATTATATCGGAACTGTTGTGTATTATTAAGGCATACCAGTTGCAAAGTTGATAGCCATCGCAGACCCGTTGATTGACCTGGTTTGTGCAACTATTCCTTAGGCATTATTAACTGGAAACTATGATTAAATTCAAAAGTTGCTGTTTAAACGATAATAAGTAGCTTCTAACTTGTGTTATACCTATACTTTTGTGGTGTATTTGGTTTTATAATTGCTTGTAACATTGGTGATAGGTTTAAACAGTTCATCAATAATTTCAGGATTAAATTTGGATGCTGCTTAAGTACAATATTTACAATTGAACATTTGCTTGTCAGTTTTATCCCACGGAATGATGAACTTTGTTCGCAATTCTTTGATGCTTGAAGGAAATTTCTTGGGCGCATCAAATATTATGTTTTCTTTGTGTTTCGTAATCGCTCTTACTATTTACTATGCAATAAACAAATTATCAAAATATGTGACTGCATTAGCATTTATTTACACCGGTTCTAGCTTTGCTGGTGCGATTTTTTATTAAGCTTCATATTTTAAAAAGAATTCCGAAACTTAGCTTAAAATTATGATTTAAAGTTTAAATCCATTTAGAGGGAAACTAATTCTACTCATATTGAAGAACTTTATGAGAGCTTTTGTTTAAAAGGCATTTGAACCTGTAGTTGCCATTGTTGTAATGATTGCCTACAACTAATGGACTTAGGAAGGTAGACCGTTCGCAAATGTTGGTATTATTGTATTCTATCTTTATCGTTAACTTAGTGGAATATCTAATAGCATTAATGATGCATCTGAATCGTTTTTGGAGATGTACTTCCACTCAAACTGCTAAGTAAATAATGTAACAAAAATATATTAGGCGTTCTTTGGAAATCACTCAGTTGTACTTCTTTGTAATATTTTACTTAGTGGATTATCCTAGTGGATAAGCAACTTCTCAATTGAAGTGGTATTCCCATCGGGCGCACTTGATAGTGAATCGTACTAAATGGTACAATAAATAAAAAATACTGTGAGATTATGCGCAGTTACAGGTATTGTAAATTCTTCAAATGCTTTCGTATTCACTCTTGCTAGAGCTTAACACAAACATGCATTAATAATTGGCTTTTAAATTATTCAACTTCTCTATATTGCTGCTATTTGTATCATGTCATTCGTAGTTAAAACTGTTTACAATTATTCAGATATGTATCTAACAGGTCTTCTTATGTAAGGAATTTCATCATATATGCTATATGCAGTTTAGGTTAAAAAATTAAATGAAGTTAGAGGTTTATAAGTGTAAGCCGAAGAACCACTTCCAGCATTCCCAGATTTAATCGCACCAGTAATGCCAGATGAAAATATAATCGAAAAGAATCTATCTGCTCCAAATATTTCATCATAACCAACATCTAATGAAGGCAAAAAATCAACTCATGATAAATCACAAAGTCAAGAATAAAAATCAGCTTCAATATTCTTGAACATGCCAAAAATCAACACATCAACGACTGATAAATAATATTCAAGCAATAGCAAAGATAATAATAGTAAAAGTGAATTGATATAAAATAGCAAAGATAAAAATGATGAAAAAGAAGTGTCAAACTTTTCAAAGTGAAAGATAAATTGATTATTTAATTATTATGTGATTTCCACTTTTTCATGTGAAATGCCAGACTTACTTAAATTATAATATTAAGCTAAAAATGAGCCAGAATCTTACAAACTTGATGTATTGTCTCAATATAAAGTGTTTGAAGCCCGTATAGAGTTGTTCAAAATGGCTCCATAATAGCGTGACCAAGAATTTATTGAGTTGATCAATTTTATTGCTCACATGTCTAAGCTGTATCCAGAATTGAAGCAAGTGCCAGATATCATCTTCAACTTGCTTATTGACTAAGCTCCTTCGATCAATGCTGAGTTCAGAATGGATTTGTACAAAGCTATCCAAATGCTTGTAAATTAAACATTGATCCCAATAAACTAGCATACTGTCACAAAATTCTTCTCCTTACTTGCTTTGCATGATAAGCCACTGCGTGCTGCTGTAACAGCCTTGTTGTTGAAGCACATTCCACGTAACTTGAACGATTCTTAGATATTGAACCCATTCTAAACTTACATTCAATCCTAGAACTGTTCGACCCCATTGCAAGCTAAGTTACTCGATATATTGCACCAGCTCTATTATGACAATCATTTGAAGTCTGAGAACCAATTCAAGAGAGTGGTTAACATTTTCGCTGACTAATTGATCAAGTCACCAGACAAGCGTATTGTAACTTCCTGCTTGAACTTCTTGTTGAACGAGGACGTAAATGACGACGATGAAGACTAAGGTAATGAAATCAACCTCTTTGGTGACGACCCACTCATAGCCGACGACTTGAACAAGCTCTACGCCGAGCTCAAAACCGCAACTCAGGCTTTCAAAATTGACGAAAACAGACGTCGTAAGGAAGTCGAGCGTTTACAAGCAAAGATCAGAAAGATCAAGTTCCAAAAGAGCACCAAGATTAACGTGTAATTAAACACCCTTGATTACCTCAGATCACCATCCACCCTAGCTGATCAATTAATTGGCAAGTTCCTGAACAAATCTTGCTAGATGTACCTGAGAATGCGCATTTTCGAGCTCCTCGCAAGAATCATTGATCTCTACCAGCTCCTCACCCCAGCCCTCTTCCCACATTACGCTAAGTACATGCGCCCCAAGCAGGACGACGTTTCCGAGCTCATGGAGAACCTGATCAAGTCCGTTAATATCAACCAGTAACCGGACGAAATCAAACAGGTCATCAACCAAATCGTCCTCAACTTCGTTCACTCGGGTTCAACCGATGACGAAATGGTTCTCGGTATCAACTGCATCACCGAAATATGCAAGAGAGCCCCACACGTTCTCCTTGAAGACGAAGACGGCCTCAGCGTTCTCAACGAACTCATGAGCTACAGCACCAACAAATCAGTTCTGCACTCACACGACGCCGGAAAATCAGCCAAAACGAGCGCTGCCACCAGAAAAGGAGTCGTCATGGCCTCAAGAGCACTGATTAACTTCTACAGAAAAGTAGCTCCAGGATACATCAACAAGAAATATCTCGACAGAGACTCCTCCATGATGCTCCAAAATCTGAAGAAATTGGACCAGGACACAAAATTCATCAACTTCGACGACAATAACAAACCAATAACCAGAATCCCAAACATCGAAATCCTTGAACACGACAACGAAGAAGAAGAGGAAGAATTCGAAGAGGAAGAAGTCGGTATGACCAAGAACTAGCAATAAAAAATGCTAAAATACAAAAAGCACTACTACAAAGTTCTTCAAGGTATCAAGAAAAGCGGCAGACTCCTCAGCATCACCGAAATCGAAGAAATACAAATGTATTGCGGATTTAAAGTAAACGAACGAGGCGAAAAAGTTGAAGAAGATAGTGAAGACGAGTACACTGAATATTACGAAGAATCAGAATCATCTGGTGCTTAAATTGATGCCAATGACTCCTTCGCTGATGCTGAAGTCGTTGTTACTGAAGTCAAGTCCGATTTTGTTAAACGTGACGTACGTTAAACAATTGATCCAAAGAAATTGATTTAAGAGATAAGATCAAACAAAATCAACAAAGCTGAAGATAAGCTGAAGAACTATATTGAAGAAGTTTAAGAAGATGAAAAGCCAGATGAACAACTCGATCCAAACATCCCAATTGAACAACAAAGATTCCTTACTCAAGATGAAGTTATGCGCCTTAAGGAAAAGAGAAGAATTAAGGATAAATCTATTGACCTAAATAAATATAGAAAAGCACCAAAGATGACCATTGAAGAAAAGAGAGCACATACTCTCAATTCTAAGGATATAAGCGGACACAAGAGCAATTACTGGAGCAGAAAGGATATTACAAAATGCAGCAGATCTAATAAAGAAAAGCAATCTGATAAGGCCATGGCTATGATTGTTCACAGCGACAGCGTTAAAAGAAAGGCGAGCAGAAGTAGAAGAGAAAAAGAGATGATAAGAAGAACCCATGCATATAATATGAAGAGAGGTATCAGCAAGAAAGCAAAGATGTGATAAAGATATTTGATATTGTTTCTCACTAAAATTTATTTATTGCTTTTTGGAACGCCAAGTTTTCGAATATAGATATTTCTTTTGTTTTATTTAACTCAATTATATCTTTAGGAACGTGTTGGTAGAGAATTTGATAAATTTTACGCTCATTGCACTTGTTATTTGGATATTTTAATCTAAATTATGTGAGTGAATGTTGAATTGCTTCTTTGTATGATAATGTTTCCAAAGATTTTATTAACTGTTTATGTAAAAATTGTCTGTAAGGTCCTGCATCTTCATAAAACTATAATGACCAAGTATTAAAATAGTAATCATGAACTTGTTCTTGTGTTGATCCAATTTATTAAGCTACAATATTCCAAATTCCTTTCTTTTACTTAATATTTAGTGCTTACAATTCTTTATAAACTTATTCATTTGATTACAGTTTGAGGTTACTTATCTAGCCTACGGTTAAACATAAGACTTCTTCAAATTTACTAAGCTATAATTAAGTTAACATTTGAAACGGAATCATATATTATAACATGGTTTCAAACATTTAATTTATAGTAATTTTAATATTTTAACAAATAAAAAATTTGTATAATTAAAATTTATGTATTTACTTAATTTAAAGAGTCTATACTCAAAATGATAATATATATTATTTGTAAAATGATCAAATTAAATTATAAATGATAACATATTTATTATTAAACATACCAAATATGTGGATATCTAGGTGTCATATGACAATATATTTGAACAACACACTATAAACAAAATAAATAAAATATAGAATTAAAACATTATTATTTACTTAATTGGTGATAGATTTTTCTTCAAATACATAATAGAACAAAAATTCTTGATAATACGATCTAAACCAAATAAACCAATCAAAAAACCAAGTAAAATCTATCATTCATTGAATCTGACTCCGTCTCTGAACGTTTTATTTTGTTCAACGAGCATGAGTTTTGCGCCTAGGTCTCCTCCGGATTTGGATCTTTCATTTTTGGTCACAACTTTTCTCACGTGGAGTGGAATACGTTGGTTTTCGTATTCGTCGTAAATCGTTTTGTAGAATTTCCGCTCCACGTCCTCAACCACCGATTTGTTGATCAGAGTTGCTCTAAAACGCCTTATTTTAAGGTTCGAGGAGAGTTAAGGTTGTGTGATGAACGCGTTGTCGTTCGGCTGGACGGAAATCTCAGTTAAGTTCTCCGATTCGCTCTCGTTCTCGGACTCCCCGTTTTAAGGTTTCGGCCAAATCAACTCCGTTCTTATACGGATGTTTGGAGCGGAACGGGCTCTCTCATTTTTTAAGGGTTTTGACTTAAGGTCTACGCCCTGGAGTGGATTCACGGGGAACTCAAGGGGTAACTATGACCTGGTCTTCTTCCACGTTTGCTTTATTTTTCTTATTGTGTGCGCGAGCTGTTTTTCATAATCAATCGGCTATTGCAGGTTCTGGATTATGTTTATCACATTACGCGGATTCTTTAGTCGCTTCTACAACATCTTCTCGAACTCGAACACAGGATGAGCAGAAAGAGCATATTGCGCACGAGTGCTGAGCGGGTGCTCCTCAAACAACCAGTCGCCAATGTAACTGAAAACAAGCAATGTCGGTACACGCCTCTGCTTCAAGAACTACCGAAGCTACCCGCGATCTATTATTATATTGTGCTCCAAAATATGAGGAACTGCAAGCAAATTCTGCAAACACTCAGGGTCCTCATGCGTCACAAACGCAAAATAAGACTTAGACCCACGCATTTTGTACAAAAATTACTAAATAAACTCCAATGACGACTTTACAGTCGAATCCAAAAAATAAAAAGCAAGCTGCTACCCAATATTATAATCTGACGTCCGATTAAAATACGTTAGCGCGTTCACACCAGGCTAATCAGTTGGAAATAAACGATTTACAACACGATCGTAAGTTTAGAAATCCGCCATTTAGGAGTGAGTTTACGATTTAATACGCATAATACAATGTAATGCCAAAGTATTTTCACTTCAATTGTGATATCTTCTGAATTTATATTTAGCTAAATAAAATTGCGGTGCCTTCTGCGCCAATTATTTTTATTAATGACTTGTATTAAAATATTATAGTACTTCAGGTGAAATGTGCCATTTGAATATTCGATAACAATAACCACATTGTGTGTTGTTTTATCAGAAGCAAAATTAAGTTTCTGCGTTTTGACACTTCATATACTGGCTGAATTTTAGTGCGCTGTATAAGACACACAGTTACAGTGTAAATATAATTTCAGAACAGTTGTAATTACGTTTAAAACAACAATATTAGGGTTAACATAATTAATTCATGATACATAATTACAATTTCACTCCAACAAATGGATCGTCCAAATATAATATAAAACAACTAGTATCTGTTCCGAGTTGAAAATAATATTAAATGTAATATACTACAATAAATAATATGCAGTATCATTTATTAATATGGATACTAAACCTTCAATATATTTTAAAATTTCGTCTATTGAACCTCAAATTATATAACATTACCATTACATTATTGAAATTATAAATGTTATAAAAATATATGATTAACAGTTAAGTGGAATATTTATTCAATAAATAAATCAGAATTCAAACAGATTTTTTACATGTTTCCTCATCATTTAGAATTACAGTAGACTACATCTATGTTCGCCCTGGTAACAAACAGCTTAGATCGATCAACTATAATGAAATAGATACAGTAAAGGCTTGATGAAGATGTACATTTTGATTAAAATGTTAAATATATAAAATTATAACTAAATAAAAATATGAACGACCACCTCCTCTATTGATGTTCACGGGAGAATAAGTTGAAAAATTTGGGAAAACACTTTTGAACGTAATTTAGGATCTAATAGGTACTGAAATACGTTCAGACGAGGATCTGTACCTAGTAATCTAAAAATTACCAGTTTAAGACCGAAAGGGGATTTGGTAAGTTATTGCATCAAAATTGGATTCAACCGCCGGAGAAGTCCATGACTACTATTTTAACACATGGTAGCTGCAATTTTACGAGAATGTAGGAAATTACAGAGCCTAAATAAAATAATTATTTTCAGAATTATATAATGCACAACAGACACCAAAAGAAATAATAAGCAATACAATTAAAGCTTTCAATGACAACTTCCCATATAATTCCTGCAACTAACGTAAATTATATTAAATTGTTTACAGATACATACAGGGACGATAGCATGACAGTTCAATTACTCCAACACAATCTGTAAAGCACAAAAGTTAAAGCATGTAGTATGATTATGAAACTTCAAATAGCAGTTAGTTATCGATTTTCGACAACTATGCATTTTAATAAGCAGTAGCTTATGAAATGAAGTGATAAAATTAGACGATATTAATTTTTATTATTATTTATTTACACAATAATTTTCTTAGAGTATTCTGAGTAAGATACTATTTTTAATAACCGTGCGTCAAAATATTTACACTGTTAACTTATGGATCAATAACTTAATACGTGTTTCAGTAATATATGTTGATATGAAATGTTATATGTGTTATGATAAGATATGATTAAACACATATAGAATGATGAGATAAATCTGCTTATAAAATATAATTTTAATATAAGATCTATAGGCCAACTAACGGTCATAAGGCAGATAATTGTTGTAATTTCGTGCTTCAATGTTGAACAATGTACTATATAGCAGCAGGTCAATATTTTATATTTTTGTCAGGAATCTCAATCATGTTTGGAGTGTGAGCTCTATAGTAATTTATAATGTTTAATTTTATATAAGAAAGAATATTATTTTTATAAATGTTAACTAATCGCAAACAATAAAATAATCATTTTATATTGCTTATTAAAATATGATATTCATATATAGAACGTTAAACAGAAAAAATTCTATGTTAGTATCCATATTATTCGTAGTATAATAGAAATAAACGATTTACAACACGATCGTAAGTTTAGAAATCCGCCATTTAGGAGTGAGTTTACGATTTAATACAAAAACTATCAAATACTGCCAAAGCATTTTCACTTCAAATGTGATAAATTTTTATAATAAAATATTGCAATACATTATTTTATTAGCATAATTTGTGAATAGGAAATAACAAACCTAATAGATAACGTCTAAGATAACGCTGACTTATATGTGCTGACGATTCTTGTGGTTTGTAATAAATAGTAAATGTATCATTAAGATACAGAAATTGCAAGTCTAATATACAAGTGTTAATATACACAATAACATTTTAGTATGATATTGGTATTAATTAGTAATTTCATTTGAAAATATATGAAATTTTATATGAAATTGTCCCATTTAAATAGTTATTCATAGTTTAATACTACAAATAATTAATAACCCACTTCAATTATGAGTAAAATGTTGTTTCTTGGAGCAATAATGACAATGTCGAATGCGTGCATTGGTGCGACTCTTTTGTAGTTGCCGTATAGGTTTTCGAAGCTGGGTGTGATTGTCGGCAGTGCGTATTTTTGTTTTGCGGCTATTTATTCGTTTTGGTCTTTTAGGTTGGTGACGAAGGTGTGTGGTGAGGCGAAGACGTATTCGGTGCGTTCTATGTTGATGCGTACGTGTGGAAAGTGGACGACGTTGATGATAGATATTTCAACCGTAGGGATGTATTTTGGCGGTGCGTGCTCGTATTGCATCATAGGCGCTGATTACATTCATTCCAGTTACAACTGGGTTGCGAAAGTGTCCCCTTGTGTGGAACCACTTGTTTTTGACGATCTTTTGTGCAGTACTTACGAGTAGTGCCTGCATTCGTCCAAGAACACGTCCACCTATTGCATTTTGATTGTTGGCCTTGGTATTTTCCTCCTTGAATCACTTATTTCGTAGATTCAGATTCTCTCGTACATGTCCTCCTGCGCGATCGTATGCGTCATTTTCACGGTCGTTTGCTTATCTATTCGCGTTGGACAAGCTCTTACTAATAATTCCCTTCCATTTTCACCAACGTGGGTTAAAACCGTTCCAAGTATTCCGATTAAACCCGAATTGTCTCACATTTTAATCGATTTGCCCTCGTTTTTCGGGCTGTTTTCACTCCAAGCGTTCATTCCACCGTACTTTGCTGAGCTGAAAATGAGCGAAAACGGTAAATAACAGTTTATTAAGAGAGCAAGTGACACAACGGTTTTTGTGGTCGCGTTCATATATTACGTGACTGCTTTTCTTGGCCCGCTGATATTTAACGGGCAAAACCAACCACTATTGTTTTAGTCTGATAATATTCTGAATAACTTTGGAGCAAATGACACACTTATGGCCGTCGTGCGCATATTGTACACAGTTGTGGTGCTGATTTGCTTCCCGCTGGTCCTGTTCACGTTGAGGTCGTCACTGTGCGCGTGGATCGGAATTGACCGCACACAAGGCGGAAAACAGAAATTATACTACTATCTGTGCGGAATTTCAGTTTGCGTGCTCGTAACCGTACTCGCAGTGCTGGTTCCCAGCATATCAGTCATCATGGACCTGTTCGGAGCCGTTTTCGGATGCATTTTGTTTTAACTGATGCCTTTATTGCTTAATATGAACAAACACAAGGCAAACGCTGAATCTGACGAGGAAGTTCTCGTTCCTGAAGGCGAAATAGGCTAATACTCAAAGCTACCAGAACAAGAGCAATCTGAAATAAAGAAGAGCAACTTGATAAAAGAATCAAGCAGAACTGAGAAAATAATCAACTGGGTCGTTTTCTACTCTCTGATTGCCGTTAACATAATTTCGTTCGTGTACTCGATCGTAAATATGTTCACGAAAAAGAAGGCAAGCTCGGTCTGTGATCAGTGAATCTTTTACTGAATATGTATTTTTATGGTGTGTGTTTTATTACATTTAGTTGACTTTTAATATTAGACATATGGGTTAACATTAATTCAAAATAGAAAATAGTTGACCAAGATCATATTATCATAATGACCAGACTTTTGCACAAGATCCAAGTAGGAAATAACTCAAATCAGGTAATTTAAGTAGAAAAAGAGATTAAGTTTTCATTATCTCAATATTATTAAAGGTATGGGGACGAATTACCATTTGAACTCGTTTTGTGGGTATACCAGAACGGAGGTTGAACTCACCGAGAGTACCGTAACATATTTAATAAGAAACCTAGTCTCATGGGAGGTAGTGGCAGAATATAAATAAGATAGATGAGCTTTATAAATTACTGTTAAATTCATGTGTATTTTCATTTTAATTATAATTTTATACGTTTAAGAACATTTTGCATTTTATCCGTTCGCAAACTCAAAACTATAAGTTATTTGTAAACTGAACCGTATTCGAGAGTTTGATTGCCACCTGCATTCTCATCAAAAATACTAGAGCTAATAAAATGAATTAATATCGCTGCGTAAGTTCTAAGCCATAGTGGAATGAAAGCGTAATCTTAAGAACATTTGTGATCATGTTATCGAATCTCTCACAATGTACACTATATTACTAATAATTTAAATCTCTTTTCTGTGCGCAACTAAAAATAACTGACAAATACCGCAAAATATAGTATTCGCAAATATTCCGCCTTGAGTTGCATTTTAAAATTAGATATATGCTATATTGCAGAGTATGATCGAAAATAGAATCTTTCACCATTCCACAAAATGAAAACTGCACAAGCCCAAGAACAGAGCATCAAGAGTTTCGGCCAGCTGGTTCGCCAAATTCGCGCAAACAATGTTCCATGGATGAGAATGATGATGGCGTTCGACTTTTCAGTTTCCAACACCTGGTCTGGCAGCAACGGCCGTTCGCTTCACGACCTTAGCGATCTGAACAGAAACCCGTACGTTCAGGTGATGAACGGTATCAAAGGCATGGTCAGCCGTTTTGTGAAGAACGGTTAGATTCCTGCTTATCGTTTTGGCTGCTACCAGTCAGAAGATTTCGATTGCTTACCACTGTGTGCACCAGCTAACAGCAATGCTCAATTTGAAAACTTTGATGCGTTGACCGCTGGGTACTGCTCTGCAGTTCAAACCGTAAAGCTTTATGGCCCGACGCAACTAGCCCCAGTTATCCAGCAAGCCATTAAAGTGTCAGCCGAGACCAATCACAAAGAGCTATTGCTTTGCGTTATCATAACAGACGGTGATTCCGACGATATACTGTTTGACGCACAAGCACTTGTTGAAGCTTCCAAGTATCCGATTTGCTTTGTTGGCGTTGGCGTAGGAAACGGTCCATTTACCGATCTTGAAAAATTCGATGACCTAAAGGACAGAAAGTTCGACAACTTCCAATTTGTGGGATTCAACGAAGTTATCAGCACGATCCCAAGTAAGTGTGAAAGACCAGACCTTGTTTTCGCTTTGGCCATGTTCAAAGAATTGCCAGCGGCTGTGTTGAAAATGAGAAAGGCTGGAATACTGCAGTGATGTCTATGATTCTTATTTTCTTAAGCAATCAATCGATATTTAGCTGTTAAAGAATCATACACCTTGTTATGAAGGGCTGGTAGAGTTGATGTTCTGTCAGTTTAACATTTATTTATTACTTAGCAGTATTCTAGTATTTCAGAAAACTCCACTCCAAAGCCTTTGTATTCTATTGCTAGTCCAAAGCAATAAAAAGCAAAGTGCGGCGAAACAACTCTTAAAATCCCAAAAACGGGGGTGAAGAGTGTTTTTATTTGCAAGTACTACTAAGTTTGCAACTACATTCCCAGAATAAGAGTAGAATCCGATCTATTTTGCAAAGACAAGTTAGTGAGTGGTTTAATCGATTAATAGTACTTAAAGCATGTTAGCTGTACGAGTTCCACAACTTCAAGGTATACACTAATAAAATCCAAGAGTAGTACATTTTAATGTTACAGCTGTTCTAAAGTAGTTACAATAGTGCCCATCTTAAACGTAGTTCACTTAAATTACAAGATTACATGGCTAAAATGATTGATATTTGCGCTACATTAATAAATGACCTTCCTAACCCAGTCTGTTTACGACATAAATCTATTATAGCAGCTAAATGTATCAAATCATTCCTGGAAGACAATGGGACGGTCACTCTTTCTATAATAACTAATAAGCTGTTCGCTTATAGAACACTGCGATTAAGACTATGTGCATGTTGGATAGTTGTGAATCACGTCATGAGGTAACTCTGTAAATTGAACCAATTTGGCAGAAATATTATTCAAAGCTTATTGTTAGAAGATACATTAATTAAAAAACCACATATTTTATAACTAAGCCACTAGCTGCAACAGTGATAATAGCAGTTTTACTTTGTGTACACATTTTATGTATATTGAACTAGCTTTGGTACATTTCAAATTTATTAATTTTCAGATGTGTCTACATACATGAAAACAGTATAAACCATATTCACTTCAAACGAGCTAAGACGAAAAGGACCAGCTGATTTAAAATAATTCACAAGAAATTTACCAAGATATAGGTGACACCAAACAACCACGTATAACGAAACTCAACATGGCAATGATCACCACGACATCTATTTATGTGTTGGGATTCATTGGTCTGATGATTTACACCGCTATTGTTATTGCTAACAAGTAGCTCTGCTTTATCTTCGGCGACGTATCAGACGGCATAGAATATCTAATCATATGCGGTTGCGCATTGGCAGCTTCAATTCCTTCTGTTTTACTTTTATTCGCGATTTATAAACAGAAATAAATCTTAAGAATTTAGAGCTATTAAGTCATTTGTATCGTGTTCGAAACGGTTTTGTTGGTGGTGTGTGTAGTGGCAGTTTCGTTACCTCATTCGAAAAATTGGGGTCCCTTAATTGAACCCAGAGGAAACGGAGCTTCAATAACTTGGTGGACGCAAATAAAACAAATTTCATCTTTGTGCGTCGAAGGAAAGCTGTACTACCAATCTGACGACTCAAGTACCAAAATAGCTGGAAATTGTCAGTATGTTCCAACGTATAAGACGAATAATCATAACCTTTTAATTCCAAGTGTATAGTTCACATTTCAGTTGTTTGACGACAACTTCACGTTTTCTAACGTGGTGAAAGAAGATGTTAGTTTCTTCGTGACTTCTGATATATTGAGTAGCCGATAATATCTTTAAAAGAACGTGGAAGGCACTCAATAATATGATATACACGTTTCAGCGGGTGATACGATTTAGCACTATAGCAACAAAGATATGTTCAAGCTGTTAAGCAATCCAGATTAACTCAAATTTCTACAAGCCGTTGGTGAGCAAGACGCAAAGTCAGCACTATAAGAATTTAATTATCTATAATAAGTACACGGCGTATGTTTTTACTTCGTTTCGGCTTTCGATGAACACAGCTAAATGACTACCGCTTCAATTGAAATTGCAATCCAATTTTTAGAAAGAGAAATCTACTCCTATAGTGGAATTAAATTTATAGTGTCACATCAGCCTGTTTATTCAACTGGAGAACACGGAGCTAACCCACAGTTTTCGATAGCGATGCAATCTTTTCTAGACAGGCACGAAGATAGCAATATTATGGCAGTATTTGGCGGACGCGACCACGTATTTTCTTCATACTAGAAAGACGGCGTGTATTTCTTTAATACAGGCGGCAGTGGAAGTCGTTTAACTAACGTCTTCGAGACTTCTGAAATGAAGAACAGAACTTGGAAAGCAAACAGACTTGACGGCCCACAGCCCAGTGATTAACGCCTAAACTTTGGTGGCGAATTTCACTTGCTCAGCTTGCTCTAACACACGAGAGTTGAAGTTAACGTGAGTAAGTCTGGCGTTGGCTATGTGATTAAAAACATAGAAACCGGGAAAGTTGAAAGTACGTTTGCTCAAGACATTAAAAAGCCGAGATTCTGGGGTCCGATCGTATCGCCGTACGAAAACGGAGCCAATATAACGTGGTGGACCAGAGACCCGGTAAAGACCTCCGTTTGCATCGACGGAAAACTGTACTACGGAACTAACAACATGCACGAAACGCAGACACTCGAAGACTGCAGTTTGGAACCGGCCGTCGAAAAGCTCTACTTCCATTCCATTTTCGTGGACCGCCAGCAGTTCGACGCCGTTGTCGAGGGAAAGGAAATCCACTTCGACAACAGGCCGAAAGACTCTGTGAAGTTCATCATCACCAGCGACGCGCACGAGATGACTCCGATCATCAGGAGGTCCATCCAGAACATGGAGGACTTCGACTTTCACATTTGCGGCGGAGACCAGACCTACTGGTCCACCGCGATCGAGTACGACCTGGCCTTCCCGAACTGGCACCAGAAGCCCTTTTGCCAGTGCCAGGGGAACCACGAGGCCTACGCGACTCGCCGTCCGGTGAAGCAGCGCGACACCACCTTCCACCAGCAGATCAACGGCGTCCACTTCTTCTCCGTCTTCATCTTCAACGAAAGCGATATAGCTGCTGTTGATGACACTTTAGTAAATCAATCAATAACTTGGTTAGACGAAAATATATAATTATATACAGGGACTAAATTTATACTTGTACATCATCCAATGTATTCGACAGGAGAATTCGGTTCGTATCCGTTATTTACAACACAACTAGAAATTATACTTGATAAATATGACATTTTAGCTGTAATAACGGGTCATGATCATATTTTTTCTAGTTACAAAAGAAAAAATGTATTAATTCTTGTTGCGGGTAGTGGTGGAGGTCCTCTTGATAAAGTTAACGATTCATCCGTTATGGAAGATCGAATATGGAACGCAGATTAATTACTGGGACCGTTGCCGTTTTCTCCAAACGATAAAAGCATGGGGGCAAATTACCATTTGTATTCGTTTTGCGGGTATACCAGGACTGAGGTGGAACTTACAAAGAGCGTGGTGACTTATTTAATTAGAGACTTACTCTCGTGGGAGGTAATCGCAGAATACAAATAAGACAGATGAGATACTATATACTTATCTATAAAACTAAGAGTTATTATTATAGATCATATTTAGAGCTCGTTTCCGTCTATAATGCGAACTCAAATTATTTCAAGATAGTCGTTAAATGGGCCGTGTTTCGGTATTTGATCCACACCAGACTTAAATGCATCACACCATAAATTACGCCTTTCCTTTCTCACCAAGGTCAATATATATTAAATATATTAAACCCAAATAACTGTGTTTATCAGCTCTGTACTTACTGATGAATAATCTTAAATAATTTATATAAAAATAGTATGGAAGGAAATATAAGGAAATAGTCAATATTAATATATTTTAATACCGATATAATATCAATAACAATGATAATATCAATAACAATGATAATATCATAATAGGTACCACTCAAAAATTATATAGGTAAAATAATGGTTGATTTGCTTTGAGTACCATTTTATTAAGGAAGTGGTTAAATAACAAAATATAATATCTTATCATTGTGTTTCAATTATTTCGGATTGTATTCTGGTGATTGAAATTATCTTGAAAGTCCATTGATTCAACTACAATGGAAGCTGCATGTATGCTAATAATATAGGTACAACTCAACTAACAATTTCAGAAGAAATAATAAAATTCTCTTTACATTTCATTTTATGTTGAAAACAAAAACAACTGGCTGAAAAGATATTATTGTTAGAAAAATGATTAAATGAGTGGCTTTTTACTTTCATTTTTAATCTGTAAATAATCTCGGATTACCGGAAAAGAAATAACACTGTAATAGTAACTTTGATGTATTCAATAACTTATTCGATACTTTTGGGATGTGAAATTTTTAATCATTTTTCAAAGTCTATTGAGACTGTAGTTACATTATGTCGTATATCTAATACCGCTACGGATATTTATAACATGGTGCATCAGATTGATTCTAGTTGTCAAGGGAAAAGACCAAAATAACACTTTTATGAAGGGTAAGGAGAAAAGAAAAATTCTAAGATTATTTTACATTAATATTTCGAAGGGTACATAATGCATAACATTCACAAAATTTCACTCCAAGATTCCAAAAAAAGTTAAAAAATATTACACTGTACTGTCCCAAATATTATATGGAATGATTAAATTGAGCATTAGTTCTGATGATTAGGTTAAATTTAAGTGAGATTATATTAATCTGTACTATTAAATTAATTAGTTAATTAGTTAATAATTAAATAGTTAATAAAATGACTCACTTAACTGTAACATTATCATCAGTACTAAGGCTCATTTTAATCATTCCATCTTCATCTCATTAATCATGACAATCCACAAATCAACACTTAGAATGTTAAAACGTTACACAAACTAATCTCAATATCATACCTCAAAAGTTATGATAAATAGTGTTTAATATTATTATTTCATTATAATACACCTAAAATATCACCAGTTAATACGTAATATAATATATGTCGCTTATCTTCTCAAATTGTAATATTTTTATTTAATGTAAATTTATTTGATTTGCTATTTATATTTGAAACCAGTTATTTGTACTATATAATCATTTAAAGTGGGCACACACTCCATCTTTAATGTAGTGCAACGATTACTTTATATCTCACACATCATTTCTATTTCCAGGTCGATCTAAAAGAGCTTGGACTCAAGATGAGCAAATAAAATTCAAACATCTCTACAAACAATATAAGAAAGCTTTCAAATTGTATGTTCCTCATTTTAATCAGAGATCTGAATGCCAGATAAAGAGCTTCTACTAAAACGTAGTTCACAAGAATAAAATGATATAGATGTGTAAAAATGATTTGCCAAATCTTAGCTCAATGGATTCAACTTAAATTCAAAACAGAAGCATATCAGGCCAGCTGAACGAAATTTATGAGTTTTAATAAGAGCTTTCTTTAATTGCGTTCGACGCTGTAAATGAAATCTGATTATTTAATTATTTTAATTATTTTAATAATCTTTAATATATTAAATAAATATTATTACGTACGAGACATTTGGTTAGAGAGGAATGTTGTTGGTTTCTTATTGATCATTTGTTTTAAATAAATATTATTATAAATTAAATTATGTCTATATCTTCAATATCTATATTTATATTAGCATTAGTATTAATATATTATATTAATTATACCGAATATAATGAAGACAGATGCGCTTTTATAATTAATAATATAAATTACTATTAACTTCATCCGTCATCATTTTAATTATAATTTTATACGTTTAAGAACATTGTTGTACATTATCTGTATCGCGAACTCAAAACTAAGAGATGTTTGTAAACTGAACCGTATTCGAGAGTTTGATCGCCACCAACATTCTCATCAAATAGACATCACACGGTAAAATACGTTGACCAAGATCATATTATCATAATGACCAGACTTTTGCACAAGATCCAAGTAGGAAATAACTCAAATCAGGTAATTTAAGTAGAAAAAGAGATTAAGTTTTCATTATCTCAATATTATTAAAGGTATAGGGACGAGTTACCATTTGAACTCGTTTTGTGGATATACCAGAACGGAGGTTGAACTCACCGAGAGTATTGTAACATATTTAATAAGAAACATAGTCTCATGGGAGGTAGTGGCAGAATATAATTAAGATAGATGAGCTTTATAAATTACTGTTAAATTCATGTATATTTTCATTTTAATTATAATTTTATACGTTTAAGAACATTTTGCATTTTATCCGTTCGCAAACTCAAAACTATAAGTTATTTGTAAACTGAACCGTATTCGAGAGTTTGATTGCCACCTGCATTCTCATCAAAAATACTAGAGCTAATAAAATGAATTAATATCGCTGCGTAAGTTCTAAGCCATAGTGGAATGAAAGTGTAATCTTAAGAACATTTGTGATCATGTTATCGAATCTCTCACAATGTACACTTTATTACTTATAATTTAAATCTCTTTTCTGTGCACAACTAAAAATAACTGACTAATACCGCAAAATATAGTATTCGCAAATATTCCGCCTTGAGTTGCATTTTAAAATTAGATATATGCTATATTGCAGATTATGATCGAAAATAGAATCTTTCACCATTCCACAAAATGAAAACTGCACAAGCCCAAGAACAGAGCATCAAGAGTTTCGGCCAGCTGGTTCGCCAAATTCGCGCAAACAATGTTCCATGGATGAGAATGATGATGGCGTTCGACTTTTCAGTTTCCAACACCTGGTCTGGCAGCAACGGCCGTTCGCTTCACGACCTTAGCGATCTGAACAGAAACCCGTACGTTCAGGTGATGAACGGTATCAAAGGCATGGTCAGCCGTTTTGTGAAGAACGGTTAGATTCCTGCTTATCGTTTTGGCTGCTACCAGTCAGAAGATTTCGATTGCTTACCACTGTGTGCACCAGCTAACAGCAATGCTCAATTTGAAAACTTTGATGCGTTGACCGCTGGGTACTGCTCTGCAGTTCAAACCGTAAAGCTTTATGGCCCGACTCAACTAGCCCCAGTTATACAGCAAGCCATTAAAGTGTCAGCCGAGACCAATCACAAAGAGCTATTGCTTTGCGTTATCATAACAGACGGTGATTCCGACGATATACTGTTTGACGCACAAGCACTTGTTGAAGCTTCCAAGTATCCGATTTGCTTTGTTGGCGTTGGCGTAGGAAACGGTCCATTTACCGATCTTGAAAAATTCGATGACCTAAAGGACAGAAAGTTCGACAACTTCCAATTTGTTGGATTCAATGAAGTTATCAGCACGATCCCAAGTAAGTGTGAAAGACCAGACCTTGTTTTCGCTTTGGCCATGTTCAAAGAATTGCCAGCAGCTGTGTTGAAAATGAGAAAGGCTGGAATACTGCAGTGATGTCTATGATTCTTATTTTCTTAAGCAATCAATCGATATTTAGCTGTCAAAGAATCATACACCTTGTTATGAAGGGCTGGTAGAGTTGATGTTCTGTCAGTTTAACATTTATTTATTACTTAGCAGTATTCTAGTATTTCAAGAAATTCCACTCCAAAGCCTTTGTATTCTATTGCTAGTCCAAAGCAATAAAAAGCGAAGTGCGGCGAAACAACTCTTAAAATCCCAAAAACGGGGGTGAAGAGTGTTTTTATTTGCGAGCGCTACTAAGTTTGCAACAACATTCCCAGAATAAGAGTAGAATCCGATCTATTTTGCAAAGACAAGTTAGTGAGTGGTTTAATCGTTTAATAGTACTTAAAGCATGTTAGTTGTACGAGTTCCACAACTTCAAGGTGTACACTAATAAAATCCAAGAGTAGTACATTTTAGTGTTACAGCTGTTCTAAAGTAGTTACAATAGTGCCCATCTTAAACGTAGTTCACTTAAATTACAAGATTACATGGTTAAAATGATTGATATTTGCGTTACAATAATATATGACCTACCTAACCCAGTCTGTTTACGACATAAATCTATTATCGCAGCTAAATGTATCAAATCATTCCTGGAAGACAATGGGACGGTCACTCTTTCTATAATAACTAATAAGCTGTTCGCTTATAGAACACTGCAATTAAGACTATGTGCATGTTGGATAGTTGTGAATCACGTCATGAGGTAACTCTGTAAATTGAACCAATTTGGCAGAAATATTATTCAAAGCTTATTGTTAGAAGATACATTAATTAAAAAACCACATATTTTATAACTAAGCCACTAGCTGCAACAGTGATAATAGCAGTTTTAGTTTGTGTACACATTTTATGTATATTGAACTAGCTTTGGTACATTTCAAATTTATTAATTTTCAGTTGTGTCTACAAACATGAAAACAGTATTAACCAATATTCACTTCAAACGAGCTAAGACGAAAAGGACCAGCTGATTTAAAATAATTCACAAGAAATATACCAAGATATAGGTGACACCAAACAACCACGTATAACGAAACTCAACATGGCAATGATCACCACGACATCTATTTATGTGTTGGGATTCATTGGTCTGATGATTTACGCCGCTATTGTTATTGCTAACTAGTAGCTCTGCTTTATCTTCGGCGACGTATCAGACGGCATAGAATATCTAATCATATGCGGTTGCGCATTGGCAGCTTCAATTCCTTCTGTTTTACTTTTATTCGCGATTTATAAACAGAAATAAATCTTAAGAATTTAGAGCTATTAAGTCATTTGTATCGTGTTCGAAACGGTTTTGTTGGTGGTGTGTGTAGTGGCAGTTTCGTTATCTCATTCGAAAAATTGGGGTCCCTTAATTGAACCCAGAGGAAACGGAGCTTCAATAACTTGGTGGACGCAAAGAAAACAAATTTCATCTTTGTGCGTCGATGGAAAGCTGTACTACCAGTCTAGCGATCAAAGTACCAAAATAGCTGGAAATTGTCAGTATGTTCCAACGTATAAGACGAATAATCATAACCTTTTAATTCCAAGTGTATAGTTCATATTTCAGTTGTTTGATGACAACTTCACGTTTTCTAACGTGGTGAAAGAAGACATTAGTTTCTTCGTTACTTCTGATATATTGAGTAGCCGATAATATCTTTAGAAAAGCCTCGAAGGCACTCAATAATATGATATACACGTTTCAGCGGGTGATACGATTTAGCACTTTAGCAACAAAGATATGTTCAAGCTGTTAAGCAATCCAGATCAACTCAAATTTCTACAAGCCGTTGGTGAGCAAGACGCAAAGTCAGCACTATAAGAATTTAATTATCTATAATAAGTACACGGCGTATGTTTTTACTTCGTTTCGGCTTTCGATGAACACAGCTAAATGACTACCGCTTCAATTGAAATTGCAATCCAATTTTTAGAAAGAGAAATCTACTCCTGTAGTGGAATTAAATTTATAGTGTCACATCAGCCTGTTTATTCAACTGGAGAACACGGAGCTAACCCACAATTTTCGATAGCGATGCAATCTTTTCTAGACAGGCACGAAGATAGCAATATTATGGCAGTATTTGGCGGACGCGACCACGTATTTTCTTCATACTAGAAAGACGGCGTGTATTTCTTTAATACAGGCAGCAGTGGAAGTCGTTTAACTAACGTCTTCGAGACTTCTGAAATGTAGAACAGAACTTGGAAAGCAAACAGACTTGACGGCCCGCAGCCCAGTGATTAACACCTAAACTTTGGCGGCGAATTTCACTTGCTCAGCTTGCTCTAACACACGAGAGTTGAAGTTAACGTGAGTAAATCTGGTGTTGGCTATGTGATTAAAAATATAGAAACCGGGAAAGTTGAAAGTACGTTTGCTCAAGAAATAAAGAAGCCGAGATTCTGGGGTCCGATCGTATCGCCGTACGAAAACGGGGCCAATATAACGTGGTGGACCAGAGACCCGGTAAAGACCTCCGTTTGCATCGACGGAAAGCTGTACTACGGAACTAACAACATGCACGAAACGCAGACCCTCGAAGACTGCAGTTTGGAACCGGCAGTCGAAAAGCTCTACTTCCATTCCATTTTCGTGGACCACCAGCTGTTCGACGCCGTTGTTGAGGGAAAGGAAATCCACTTCGACAACAGGCCGAAAGACTCTGTGAAGTTCATCATCACCAGCGACGCGCACGAGATGACTCCGATCATCAGGAGGTCCATCCAGAACATGGAGGACTTCGACTTCCACATTTGCGGCGGAGACCAGACCTACTGGTCCACCGCGATCGAGTACGATCTGGCCTTCCCGAACTGGCACCAGAAGCCCTTTTGCCAGTGTTAGGGGAACCACGAGGCCTACGCGACTCGCCGTCCGGTGAAGCAGCGCGACACCACCTTCCACCAGCAGATCAACGGCGTCCACTTCTTCTCCGTCTTCATCTTCAACGAAAGCGATATAGCTGCAACCGACGATTTAAAGGTGAATGAGTCCATTGCCTGGTTGGACGCGAATATTCCACTATATAACGGTCCGAAGTACATTTTAACGCACTATCCGATGTATTCCACTGGTGGTTTCGGCTCCTATCCGTTATTTACCACTCAATTGGAAGCACTTATTGATAAATACGCGAATAATCAAATTTTAGCGGTTATATCCGGGCACGACCACATTTTCGCAGCCTTCAAAAGGAATAACATTTTTACATTCGTGGCTGCAAGTGGTGGGGGCGTTTTGTCAAAAGTGAACGACCTCGAAACGATGGGAGACATCTCGAGGGTTTGGAACGGGACGGAGCTCCACGGGCCAATTAAAAGTGACACAAAGTGGTCCATGAACTACGAAAACCACCTGGACAGCTATTTAAAGTTCACGAGAACGGAGGTTTAATTTGGGAGTGGAAGGGTAAAGTATGTTGTGAGGGATTTAGAGAGTTGGGACGTTTTGGTGGAGTACGAGCAGGAATACTGAGTTGATGGTTGGTTAATTTTAAATAAGAATTGATGTTAAATGTAAATATGCATTTTCAGTTTTTGGAAAGTATTGAAAACGTTTAAATATATAATTAATATTATTGCTATAGTTACTGTTATTAAAATATTATAATGCTGGGTATAGTACTGGGTATATCCGCAAAATACTATTTTAAATGCTTTTAATTACAATAATTCACTTATATTTTAAAATTCAATTATTTATTGTGTAACAAAAGTTATATTGTGTTTACAAAAATAGAAAAATATTTTCAAACTATTGTTATTATTTAATGTGATGAAATATGATAGCATTTTATGTGCTTTTAAACGCATTATTAAATTATTTCACTCCATGCAACACACTCCATGCAATACAATCTTATGAAAACAAATATTATTTAACAATTCACCGACCGGTCTAAACGAACTTGGACTTAGGCAGAGTAAGAAAAATTTAAGCATTTATACAAATAGTACAAAAGAGATTTTAATCTATATGTTCCACACTTTGAAGGTAGAACAGAAGGCTAAATAAAGAGCTTTTATCAAAATGTGGTCCACAAGAACAAAATGATTTAGAAATATAAAGACGAAACACTTAATACCATGTCAAATACGTCAACAAATTTGTCATAAATTCAAAGTAGTTAGGAGTTAACATAGATTTCTGATTCTTTGTTCGAGTATGATATGATATCTTTTGAAAACTTTGATTAGTCTTAATGAGTGATCAGTCTTTTTGAGATTTTATGATTACCGCCAAACCTTACTTATTATGTTATTTGCTAACAATGAATGAAATAAACCCATAAACTCGGATTTGCTATGAATGATTAATATTAGTATTGATTCGAGAGCATATCCATTAAATAAATAATGGATATCAAGCTTAGAATATTATTATACTATATTGAACTAATGGTGGAAATTAGACATCACATAATTCACATTAACATTTATAAATTTGAAATATATGTAAGTGATTAAGGCATTTATTATTTTTATTAATTACAACATGATATAAATATTTTAATATTTTCATTTAGTGTGATAAAAATATGTGATATAAATAATATTGTTTTTGCGCAGTATGTATGAGTTTCACTCCCAACCGTTTACATGCAACGCCAAATCTAAGTTGGTGAGCAAACTTCAATCTCAGATCGATCCAAAAGAACGTGGACTCAAGATGAACGGAATAAATTCATAATTTTGTATAAAGAATACAAAAGAGACTTCAAACAGTACGTGCCTCACTTTGAAAACAGAACTGAAAGTTAAATAAAGAGCTTTTATCAAAACGTGGTTCACAACAATAAACAAATATTGAAATCTAAAAACGAGAAACAAACTGATGTAAACACAAATGAATAATCTGAAGGGTTGTCATTAATTGTATTTGAAAGTATTAACTTTGAGTTATTGTGAATAAATTTATCTTTTAATGCAATTAATTGAGTAGTATTTAATAACCAAGATTCTGTTTTAACCAAGAATATATTTTAACCAGGAAATAAGGTTAACAAGTTAGAGTAGGTTACAAGTTCTTATATACATGACAAAAAATAGTATTTTTGTAAATAGTTTGTAAATAGTTATATATTATATAATGTTTGACATAAAATGATACATGAAAAAATTGCAAATAATTATATTTCACTTCACAAATTAAAATGCCATAGTTTTAATTTAAAAATTTTAATCTGAATATCTATACTATACTAATACTTATAATATATTCTATAGTTCAATTAAATTTAACTTAATTTTAACTATTTATCACTTTTCAAACTGGACCGGTTTCCCGTTTTAGCTCCGCCTACAGGAAAAAAGTTTAAGGTACTTTATTTTGTTATTTAACTTAAAGAATAACAGTTATTTATCCAAATATTATATTATATTTTAATTTTCTAAAGAAATTATTCCACTTTAATTTCTATGGAACCACCATATATTTTTAATCTCCCAGCATAACAAGAAGAGTTTTAAAACCTGAGAAAAGATGTCACCTTATTACCAAAGAAGATCGCAACGCAAAATATTACGATCTAATTTCTATCAGAAAAGATACAATCTCTATCAGAGTAGGTCTTAATATTAACAGAAAGTGTATAAACTTTAAAGTAAGAGTAATAAGGTTTTATAATGGTAATTTCAGATTTAGAATCAGAGATTGTGCAATAGAAAAAATCAAGATATATATTTAATATAGAAATGGGTATAGCGGTAACTTAAGAAGTTAAATCATTGATTAAAGTAAACATCGAACAGAAAACACTTCTTTCAACAATTAATAACATGATAGCGGAAACCCGTGACAATTCTGAGGTTGTGGTTAGTAAAACTAGTAACAGTAATAAAGTAACAGCTAATTCTGTATTAAGTCCACAACCATACCATTTTGATTACGCTGAAATTTACCAAAAAGTTAGTAATCGCATTAATTAAGAAAAGAATTATGTGAAAAGAGATGGACCCGCACTTAATACAAAGCCAAAAATGGGTAAGTGAAATACCACTGAAATTTACATAATTTATTTTATATATTTTTTATTTTAACATATGATCATTTTCTCAAACTGCTCAAATAACTATAATTCTTTATTTCCATAATTAATTGAGTTTTGATTTATTGAGTTTATATAGACCTATTTTTTCAATGCTAATGCTACGAACTTTAAATCGCACAGCTGTGAATCATTTGATGCTATAATCCCGTATTTATCATATAATCCCGTATCAACTTGTCTTTCGGAAACCTGGCAAAAGACATCAGAAATCACCTCTTATTGTGGCAAGCCCAGTGAGACTTAGAACATTGTATATTATTATTTAGTAATTTGACGAATTAATATCGCTCTTTTAAAGTTAAGCTGCTGGGAGTCGGCTATTTTCTCCTGTTTACGATAAAGCCTATCAATCATATGTTTAACAGTCGCTTAATTGGTTACATTTAAACTTTGGACAAATGAAAATCATCGGGTTTACTTTATAATTAGATTGATTTCACAATTCTAAGTCTACAAGAAATTAAATATGTAAACTCAAAGTGAGTGTAAGACTATAGATATAGAATAATATGGTTGGTAAGAAGCCCTTATTAAAATATCATATTTTTAACGTTTATAATTAAGTTTCACTCGAATCTCTCAAGCACTTGCCCTCTCTTCTTCGCGTTTAAGTTGTAAATCATGGCTGGCACTCTCTTAATATCCTGATGCGAGTATAACGTGATTTCAGTTTTGTCTTCATTTTCTTATAAGTAAATAACATTTATGGCGTTGCTTCTGTTATTTTCGGGTACTTCTTCAAGTTTAATTGATTTCTGAACGATAATCGTTTATTTCCCTTCAGTTTTGACCGAAAACGTTAAAAGTTGCTCGAAGTCGCCCATTTTCCCCTCAAGTTTTGCTAAAAATACGAAATCTTAATTAAAATGGAACTTTAAAAGTGATTTAACTTAAAACGGGGCTTAAGCCAAAATTAAAAACGGATTTTCTTTTAAAGAAGAGATTATTTAAGGAATTTTGAGCGGAGAAAGGGATTTCGCGACTATTCCAACGAGAGGAGAAGATTGGACGTCGAACTTAGCCACCTGAATCGTTTGCGTTTGATTAGCGAATTTTCCGGGAATAACACTGTTGCAGAATACTATCGCTTCGCTGTGCAAGGATTAAATGAGCTGCTAGACTTCTTCCACACGATTATCTGTAAATGTCATATATGGAGTGGGTTACAAATTATATTACTTAATTGCAATATATAGCAGAATCCCAGAAACTGTTAGAAGGTAACAATACATGTATCTTATCTTTAATTTATCTAAAATAAAGTATATAATTTAATTAACATTAGTGGTACTATAAGTTATAGTTATTATATGTTTATAAAATAGTCTATAAATTCTTTTTAAATCTCTACGTTCGTTATTTTATTGTTATAATTGAATTTAGATAACAATAAAGTATAGATAAGTAATAGATAACAATGATAAGTATAAATAACAATAAAAAATGATCTCACTGGGAAACCTCTTGATTCAATAGTTGGAAGAGTTGAACCGCGGAAGATGTGAACTGAATTGGATTTGCGTTATAAATAATCGTTTTTATTTCAAGTTTTAATGTATCGAATCTTGTTTTAAATATTTTGCGTTTGCTTTGGATTTCTTTGAGTTAATTGTTCGGGTATTCGACGCGTCTCAATTAGGTTGCTTTTATTTTCATCGACATTATCTAATAAGATATATAAAAATTTCTCTTTCCAAATTCATCTAGGTTATTAAAATTTATGTGTTTTTCAATTGAGGTGAAATCTATTATTCCATTACCTTCAACTCTAAGCATTTTTAATTATTTCATCTCATTAAGATTAGCATCTAAATACACAATATTATTAAATGCAATTAAAAGCGTTTCTAACTTTACTAGTGGTTTTAAAACATAGATTGAAACTAATTTGCAACAACTCAAATCTAGAAATTTAAGGTTATTCAAAAACTGCAACTCCACTATATTAATATAAGGATTTTCATTAAGCCATAAGGTTTGTAAATTGACAAGAGGTTTCAGAGCACTTAATTGTGTAAGTCCACATTGTTGAATATTTAATTTAATGAGACCAACTAAATTTTTTAATGGAGATATGTCTAAATTCTTGTTTTAACTGATATTTAACTCTTTAAGGTTTACTAATTGACTTATTGAATCAATATTTAATAATTTATTCCAAGATATATCTAGAACTTCTAAATTAGTTAGTAACACAATTAAATCAATGTCCTTTAAATCACATTCTTGCATAGATAATCTTGTTAGATTATTAATTTTATATAATGAATTAATTATAAGGCCTCTATTTGCACTTAGATCAAGATCTTCCAAATTAATTAACACCGATATTTAATCACTATTCTTTTAATCACAGTTTTGTATTGAAAGTTTAGTTAGACTCTTAACTTTACAAAGTGGACTAAGATCAACGCCTTTGTTTGCACTTAAATCAAAAACTTTTAAATTTGTTAATGATGATACTTAATCAATATTATTTAAACCACAACTTCGCATAGAAAGTTTAGTTAGACTTTTAACACCATGAATATGCGTTAAATCAACACTGTTATTTGAAACATCCAGAGTGTGGAGCTTCTTGAACTTGACTAGATTAAATAATTTATTATTTTCCAATTAATTACCATTTATTTACAAAACTTCAAGGTTTTCGAGCTCCAAATCGTCAACCTTCCAATTCTATACATATTTTCCAAAATGTCTTGGTATTTCGAATGATAATTCTTTAATCGTATAGCTTCTCAATTTCAAACTCATTAAGTCGTTAATATAAAGTTTCAACGTTTAAATATTGAACTTTTCAATAAACTTCAAGTTAGTCACTTCTTGATCTCTGTTAAGCCAATCTCCGATTTCTAGACTTCCATCTTTGATTCTAGTTTAATATTTGTGAGTCATTTTCGTATTATAATTTTAATTTAGAACATTTTAATTTTATTCAGTTAGCATTGAGAAGTGGTAAAATTATAAAACGTGTATAAGTTATTTAGATATTTGCCAGTTATATTTTTGATTGTTAATAATGCAGTTAGACGAAATCTAGATCATTTCTGAATTATCTATTTAGAGTAATTTAAGTGAATAGTTATTAAACAATAATAATTATTTACACTTAACCGTAAATAATTTCAAAATTATAGATTTCATTCATCAAATAATAGGAGCGAGCGTTGAATCGGCGCGCACAAAAACGAATCGATGCTGCGAACCAGTGAACTAATTCGATTCTGTGCGGATTAAATCCGTTTTTGTTCGTACGCGACTCGGTTCAAGCGCTGCTTTAAAATGTTTCTGTTCTTCTTTTTCTGGCGAATGAAGTGAATTATCGCTTCTTTCGTGCTGTAAAGGGAACTCATTTTGGAAATATAGTTCAGGTCGATAGAAATTAAGGAAGGCAAGGTTAACACACTGAATCGGATTAATTTAGCTCTAAACAGAAGTAAATGCTTTATTGTGTGATTGGGCTCGGTTACGTCCACAGTAGAACCTTGAATTATCAACCGACTCGTGAGTGGAAATTATTTTGATATAGTAATAAAACCCAATAACAGCGAATCAGCGCTGAATTAACTAATTAACTTATAATCGATATTTGAGAGAATGCGAATATATTTTGCTTTGATGCTTCCAGGATCTTATACAACGCTGTTTATAAACACACATTAGTAAAAATTAAGAGAATCCCAGTTTCCTTTCAATTCATCCAGGTCAAGGTTTAATTCACTCAAATTGAGACATTTTGGTTTGCAGAGCTAAAATGCTTATAAGTCACTAACTTTATTTTAATATAGATTACTTATATCTAAAGGTTTATATTCGGAATTTTTAGCAATTTCAACGATTGTATTACCTAGTTTTGTATTTATTGTGTTTACTTCGCATAATATTGTGCAATTTGATAACATAATATACGTCCAAATATCTGTCACATATGTCAAATCGCAAATTACTTATTCCAAGAAAGCATAGAGATTTTTCTTCTATTTTTTATCGTTAGATAACTTTCCAAGATTAATAGCTTGATAATTAAAATATTTATTGCTGTTAACATGAAATGAGTTACATTCTAAACATTCTAGTGCTTCAAAGTTATTCAAATAGTTTAAATCAGTTACAGTTAGTTATGCTTCTTTAACTTTAAATACGTTGCTATCAATTTACCCATATAAAATACAGTTTTTAAATGCTATTGTATTCCAAGCACCGCTTAGCTATTATAAATCAACATTTTAGTAGACGAATGATAAACTATCATAACCACAATTCAAGTTTAAACAATTATAGAAGTCGAATTAATCTTGAGAACACACTCTGACAGACAAGCTTTCTATTTTTAAATTTAACAACTAATTAGATTTAACTTACGTATCTAAAACATTTAGTCTCTGAATCGTACATTTATCTGTAAAAACGTTCCTACAAACACATCCGATCAAAGTTAGAGTTCTCATATTTCCTTATATTTATGATAAAGCAATATCTGAACTTATAATATCCAAAGTTAACGATCGGCTAAATACATCATAACAATCAAACGTTTATTTATTTGTTCCTTGGATGTTGATATAGTTATATTAGATTTTTAGTTACTCAGTGTCAATAGGTTGCGCGTTCAAATCATCTGACCACTTTATTTCCAAATTAAATGTGTTTGTCACAATAACGTATGGCATATGTGGGGTGGAATAAAGGAATAAAATATACACATAAAATCAATGATATATTTACAAATATATACTACATTACCTTGCTGCAAGGGAGTAGGTCAACTCTTATAAGGGATTTCCGTCACATAAAACTCCCATATAAGCAAGTGACAAATATCATTAGTTTAAATCCCATTATTTTAGAACATAAATCATTCTAATAAGATAACACGTGTTGTACTGAGTTTCTTCACTTCGTTAACAAAAACTGATTGAAGAAGAAGTACAAAGATAATTGGTGAGCTTTTTAGAAGGCAATATTTATGAATATAAATTACTACACAAAAGATTTTTAAATGAGTGGGGTGAAACTAAAGCCAACCATCGTCTCCGATCTGATCGGGTTCTTGCCATTTCAATCGTTAATTTCGATTAATTATTTACAATTTTGAAGCTATATGTATACTATAGACTTATAAACAACTAAAAATTAAATAACCACTCCAACTTCTTCACTCCACTATTTTTGATAAAAACAGTACTTCCATTCAATATCTGCATGGTTATCAATCGTAGACTAACAATTAAATTTATAATCGTTTTAATCGTCGATCATCGTATACAATATATCAATAATTTACATTATCATAAATGCGGAACAACGAGAATCAAAACATAACAACGATGTTCTATTTGAATTACTAGTTTCACTGTCTCAACCTGATATAAGATGAAATATACCTTTTACAAATTTAATCACTTCAAAATATTATTTAATTTTTGTAGACTCCGAAACATTTTATCGTTATTTCTGTTTAAAACTGAGACATTTCTTGAGTTATTCTCGAAACTTTCCACCGTTTTTTAATATTTTCTGTTCATTTTCCTGAGTTCCTGGGTTTTGCTCTGAATCTGTTTTTTCAATTCGGTAAATTAAGTTCCGATTTGATTACTGAACTAAAGTTCTTCAAAAAATGTCACACTGCTGTAGTTTTCAGACGAGGAAGTAAACGAAGGGAGAATCTGCGGAATTACTATTTTACGTTTCATTGGAGTGGAAATAAACTCGAAGACTGTTGTTATTACACAAAATTGTGAAATAATCGCAAATAATGTTTAAATGTTAAAAAACTAAAAACTATTTTAACTAAAGTTAAAAATAGTTATAATTGGGATAGTGATAGGATAATTCAAATTATATTACCACTAGATTAAATAGAAGAAACGAATATGAATATTACAATTGTCTTATTATTTATTCGAAAATTATAGATATTTAATATTATTATCTATTTAATGTCAATCAATAACCAGCTACAAAAAATTGATTTTTTATAAATATGTAACTCATTCACATAAGATCTAGGTTTTCAAAGGTAGTTGATTCCAACAACGACTCAGAATTTTCAAAGTTTAATATATTTTAATTTATATTTAATTCAGTTGATTTAATGGCATTAAAAGTTTATATATCTCTAGATAAATGAATCATTTTGTTATTATGCACCACATTTTGATAGAAACTCTTGATTTAGCTTTCTGTTCTCCCATCAAAGTGCGGAATATACAATTAAAAGTCTTTCTTATATTTTTTGTACAGATGTGTAAATTTTGTTTGTTCTAATAGAGTCCACGTTCTTTTGGATCGATCTGGAAATAATAACTGCTTATTGATTAAATGTTTAGAATTGAATGACATTATTGTATTGGGAGTGTGAATTATCATATATATAGTAAGATTTATAAATATTGATTTTATCTTATTTAGTGTAACATTTTTCTTTAATAAATCAAAAATAAATACACAATGTTAAAAATTAACGTGAGTAATAATTATCTGATTATTAATATTATAGCAATTCACTCTAAAATAAATTGCTTAAATTAATCTCAAATTAATAATCTGAATAAAAAATTTCAATTATGTAATCCCAAACAATTAAAATAAAACTTATTTATTACGTTGCTAAAGCTATTCGATGTTTAAAATCATTTTTCAATATAATTAAGATAAAGATAAATAAAATGACTCACTTAACTGTATCATAACTTAACTGTAACCTTATCATCAGTACTAAGGCTCAATTTAATCATTCCATCTTCATCTCATAAATTGTCATTGACAACCCATAAATCTAAACTTAGTTACACAATAACGTTACCTCAAACTAAAAGATAAATATAAATTTCATCTTTATGATAATGATAGACAAAAGAGGATTAAAGGGAGTTGTATTAATATTTAGTAACAACATTAAACATAATTTTTCATTATTAATAAATATTTTACATATTTTAACCTTACACAAATCCTCTTAATCTTAACTTTAAAGTTAGATTTTCAGAAAGAACGACTAATATTACCAAATTTAAATAAAGCTGATTAAAAGTAATTATAATACTATTGTTTCAAAGTTATGAAGTTTTGTATTAGTTTTAAACGATGTACTAAAAATTGATTAAAAATTAAATGTATTTCTATGTGGGCAAACACTGTTTGCCAAACAGTTGTAAATTAATGAATTGATTTTAAATGTTTAATTTAGTGTCATATTGAAAGGAATAATACTATGTTACAAGTTATTAACTAGTTACAGCTTCTATATATGTTAGTTTTTGTTAAATAATAAGACATCACACCGTAAATTACGTCTATACTGGTCACCCTTTTTCTCTGATCATCACATTTCCTTTCCTTTCTAAACCAATGATCCCTAAGAAACCACCAACATTCCTCTCTTACCAAATATCTCGCGTGGCGTTATCACACGTCACACCTCCTCACAGACTCTCCGTTAGCTCTTTCGGGCTAATGGAGTTTGTTTTGGAGATCTTTTTGTTGATAACAGCTTTTGGTTGAGTAGGGGAGTTGCGTGTTATTGTGTTAGCGTTGTTTCTTATTTGGTCAAGGTTTAAACCAGGGAATAGTGTCATAAATTGGTTGTCTTGTTTGCGATTTTATGGTGTCGCTTTTCTTTAGAAGGCAATTTGTACGTTTTGTTGTTGGGCTTTTGTTAAATATATACTGTGTCAAGTCAAACTTTATTAATAGATTTATTGTACTACAGTACCTTGTTTATAATAACCGCTACAGTCCCGTTTATAGAGGCCGTGTTTTGACTTTCGTTTTTTAGCGGTCTCTAAGACCAAAACGAATCTGATAATTTTCTGTCTTTAGTTATTGAGGCCGTATTATATTGAAAATAATCAAATTGTCAACAATTTTGTCACATATTTTTACATTTTTACCTAATATTTAATATATCACTCAATCGATGTTATTGTTGGCTCCACTTCATAATTTGGAAATAATGGTCTTTTCCTCAGGTAATTCAGGTATTAATTCATAATTATCCCAAATATCCACCTACACTTCAGTTTCTGCGATCACCATCATCTCAGCATCGATTGTTCTAATGATTCTCTATATGTTGTTCAATTTAGAGCAAATAACTGTCAGCAGTTCTAATTTTAGATCTGTCCTCCAAGTTTGAGTCCTCAAACATTATTTTACCCTCTTAGGACAGAAATGCTTTGAGATTAGTTAATCTAACTCCATCTTTCAAAAAGAACTTTAAAGTTACCTCTCTGGCTCGACCAGGATACTTTTCTTAGAACAGATGATACTTTAAAATTACCTTCTGTTTAAGAGCAAGGGGAAACTTGGATCTTTACCTGCTTACAACATCAGGTCTTTGTACCATGACAACGGCTACCTCAGGAATTGGTGCTGGAGCAGGAGCTGCAACTGCTGCAGTGTTCGGACAGCTTGATATCTCTGAATAGTCATAAAGAAACGATTATTCTTAGAGAATGCTTGGGTCGACTGAATATTCCTTTAATTTAAAAAGGATGGAGGTGGCATGAATTTTCAATTATATCAGAAAATATGAATCAAATTCAATGGAGGGCTATCTTAGTTATAGAAGCCAAATTACGATCTAACTTAGCCATAGAGACCATATTGAAAAATTTGATTTGTTTTCAGGAAATGCTTTTTTTCGCGGGCTCTATAAGTAAACGGCGACGGTCTCTATAACGGAAAAAGTGACGGACTCTATAAACAAGGTACTGTAGTAATGCCAATTTGAACTACAATGATATAATTATGTCATACGTTCTTTTATATGAATAATTTATAGTTTAAATATTCCACTTCAATGGGTTGTATATTTTCAGCCGAGTCGCAGGCGGACTTGGAATTAGCGATATATGGGCGCAATTTTAAGCAGTCATTTTCACCCGAAAGTTACGCTGGATATTTTATTAGTATATGTTCGGCTCCGAAAAATAATTCATCGATAGTGGACAATAATAACTCATAAATTAGTAGTAGAATTCGTAGGGAAGTATCAGCTTCTAATGTTCTTCAATCTTAGGATATGCTATTTAATTCATCGGAATAGCCCTGTGTACTATAAAATTTAGTTTGCGAACCATTAGATTAAGCAGATGAACTAGTTTAGTCAATCGTTCAAGAAGACAGTTCTTCTAGTTCAGAAGAAATAATAATTGTTAAAAGAAAACACAGACATCGAAGAATTATAAAAGTAAACAAGTTTATAAAACGACATTCAATCTCGTTTTACGAAATGCTTCAAGTTGTGCAAAATGATGTCAATTATATAACAGAATACGACCTATTTCAAATTTATTATTACGTTAAAACTCAATTTGTGTAACCAGTGAGTTTTTAAAAAGAATATGTAAGGCAAAAAATGGATGGAGATCTAAATGAATACACAATAGATCTTAAACTATTTCTAGGAATACTATATTTGTGTTAACCACCATAAATGAAAAGGGTGTTGACCGATTAACTGTATATTATTTATTTCATGGTTGACTATCAATTTAATTAAATGATACGCAGTACTGATTACATAAATACACTAATTGATCATTTTCCTTAACTAAAAGCTAAACTAGAAAAGTATTTAACAAAAATACCTGTTGTTATTACAAAAAACGAATTTGAATTATAAACATCAACAACAATTCACTCTTTCGTTCAAGCTGATTTTATGCTTGAATTCACCTTTACTAAAAAATAACTCAAACATCATTTTTCCAAATAAAGAAAATTTATTAAATCTTTAAGAGTGAATATCGGAGAAATCCCAGACAATATTTATAAAAGTACTTGTAAATAACGCCCGCGACGAAGCCAAGATGAAATATTTATGACTGATTAGATAGACTAAATGCTTGATTGGAATGATGATGAATCAGAAGAAAAAGCTAAATGAAGAATTAGAACTGTTTTCTATGATATGAAAAGTTAATTAACTGACGTGATTTCATTATACATACGTTCTTCTTATTACAAATTCTTAGCTTTGTCCGATAATCATAATAGTTGGTAAGTTTAACATCACTTTCACTAAAATTATAATGAACATCGTGATTCGATATATGAATAAACGATGAATTGAAAACGAAAGAAAATCGAGAGTGAGATAAATAACACTTTGTAAGAAAGTATAAATAGAAAGATAACATTTTAATAATCAATATATTTAATGTTTATAACCTCATTTCGCCAAAATAACAGCGAATATTCCCACAACCACAACCACAATCAGAATAATTACCCAGTTAATTTCTTTTTCAACCTCAAATAGTCCATTTTCCATTTTTAATTTGAATTTATAAATATTTTAGCTTTTAATTCGCAAAAGTTTCTCGTCAATTTCTTAAATATCTGTTTCTCCAGTAATTTTAACGGACCCTTTATTTTTGTAAACGGCTGTGAATTTCTTTGGACCGTTTTAATATTTAAAGATTTATTTGTCTACTGTGAACTCTCGGTTACATTCGGCTACTGAAAATGATCCAAAGTTCAAGATTAGGTGTGAGATGGTTTGAGTTGGAGTTATTTTAAGTGTTGTACTTTGAAGCTAATTTAGAGTCAAAATAGTTCGATCATTAAATACGATTTTAAATTTAGTACTCGATTAATCTTTGTATTAATTTAACACTTAAAGCGAATTTGGAATTTTGAGCAGAACATTCTCATAAAATACATATAATCCAGTTTAGCTCAACTCGTATTTTATATTCATATCTGCAAGTACAAACTGTTCATATGGAAGAATAACTTTGATTTCATTATCATTTTATCTTAAAAATGGTATTTAATCACGAAATTCGTTTGTGAGCCACTAGCACTAGTCTTTCTAAAAAGTAGCCACAAAAAAGTCAGATGAATGATTAATGATAATTTTTGTCATTGCATTACTAAAGCACATCTTTATCATGGGATTACTGGCGGTACCAGGGTATTTAACAAATATTTAATTGATGCTGTTATCTGTTTTTTAATATTCGTGTGTTAGTTCTATATTTTCTTAATTTAGCATACTTAATTATATATTTTATTTAGATTAAGCATTTAACTATTTCAAATATATCTGTGGTATATAAACGGTAATACACTAAGCCTCCAGATTATTGTTATTTTCATTGATATAATATTGTTATCCAGAGAAAACAGGAAATATTCTTTTCCCAACATAACATAATTTCGCCTCAATACATTAATTATCCTGCGTAAATTAATTTTACAGTTGTGCAGATAAGTTAAACTCAAACATGTTTAATTTTAAAACACTGTTATCATAACTGACATTCGCAACTAAAGTGTCAAACTATATTTTATATACGTCCATTAACGGTAGTTATATTATAGCATTTTAATGTTATAAATCAGAAAGTTTATAATTTTATTTTAATTGATTATTATTACTTTAATATAGAATAATAGAAATTTAAGTTAATTTTTTGAAGCCCGGTATTCGCATTTTAATAAACTCTATTTCAATTTTGTTTAGTTCTAAAGACACCACTTAATATTAAATTTAATTATCCTTACATGTAAATTTCTTACCTAAAAGTTCAATTTCTTACATTTCGTTTATTTTAACAGCTATAATTATAAAATCTGATTATTATTGTATTATTTGACCGTTGATTTATTCAATATTATTATTTAATAATTAGAATAACTCATCTTAAGTTTTATTTACTTTTATTTAAATTACTTTTCTATTACAATCTATAATGAATTTATTGTTTTCAAATTTAAACCCTACCAGTTAACTTTGATATTCTGCATAGTACGGTAAATCGTTTTAGGAAATCAATATATTTTTTTCTTCGTTTTCTTTCAATTATTCTATTCTAGAACAAATTTAAAAGTGTATTTTACAGTTTACATCTGAAGATATAGTTACAGCTTAGTATTCTGATTTTGTTTATTTCAGGTTATAATATAACATATTTTTAGTTTATATTTTTGTAATAGAATATTTTACACCGCTATTCATGCATTTTGCATACACGGGTTCCATTTTATCTAACATCACGCACTCGTCATTATTATTAGAACACCTTACTAAACTGTTTAATCCATTTTCATAGTAGAATGTAAGTAACATATTTGTTTTATCAATAATTGATTCAATTCTGTATTGTACAACCTTTATAATTTGGTTTTACACCTGATATATGTTATTAACTGGAATAATTTAGTGTTTTTCTGCTTTAATAATAGCGAATAAAGGTATTTAATTTTCAAGAATCCAAATATGTTATACATTTCCGTTCAATTTTACGGATCTAGTACCTTCATCAAAATTTAAGACACAGTTAGTTTTTGTTAAATATTATATCTATATTTTTCTATATTTTTGTTCTTTCAATATATTATATTTTCCTTCACAAAATTATATTTAATATTATATATCTTATTGAGTTGCAAATACAGGTTCGATATCCATTAACTTAAAATCCGGAATTTCGTATATTTTTGTATTATAATCTATATTATAAAAATGTAATTATTGTGTTTCATCATTGTCGTAGTTAATTATTATTTCATTATTGATTTTAATTTTACACGTCTTTTCGATTCGATAAATACACATTTCAATTTATTAATTTTGTATAAACTGTATTTAACGTAATTGTTCAATTACGTTGTATTGTACATTGAAATAGTACTTATTTACTATGATATAATGTATATGTTCATTTGAATTCAGTAAAAGTTTTGTTTAAATAGTTTAAGTTTCGATTATTTTGTTGGTATTGAGTACGATCTGACATATATTGTCTTATTAAGATTCAAAAATTAACGATTTCATTTTCGTGCCCACTTAACATACATTTTGTGTTTCATTGAAATCGATACTGTAACTTTCACTTTCGATATTGATATATATTGGAACCACGCCAAAATTAACTGTTATACTATTATTTGAAGACGAAATGTCTATTTATATTATATTTTTGTTAGCAATATTCTCCAACTTAACTTAGTATTACGTATTTTCCTTCAAATTCTAAAAAATATATTATAATTTAGTCGTGTCCGTCATGTACGTGCAACATTTCAGTCTGGATAAATCGAAAAATACTTTTGGATTGTAACTTTTATCGCTTGAATTGAAGGTGACTACTTATCTAAACTCCTTTACTGTAACATACTCTTATTTGTTCAATAACATTAAATCAATATTAAATTAGCTTTTTGTCTATTAATATATTATGCATGGTATGCTTAAATATATGTTTCCACACACCTAATAATATATAGGGGCTTCAATTTATTTCGATAAGTTATTGCTGATATTTAGCATCATTTATCCAAATATAAATTGGTAATTACAGGGAGCTGTGGTACTATAACGCGGTAGTGCTAGTATGGCAGTTTATTCTGTGCATGAATCACATCCTTTTAATTCCTCAATTATTCTAATTGTTTATGTAGAATATTAATCTTGTGGATCGTGTTCTTTTAATAATAACTCACTTGTGTACTAATATGAATAGTTTGTATCTTGAACAGGCATTTTGTTCAATTAAAGTCGAAACTTGTATTCTTATATTTCAGAAACTTCTGGTTTGCAGAATATATTACCATTAAGTTAAAACCTAATATTTTTTGTTATATCAAACATTTTTTTATTAGAAAACTTATCTAAAAACAATTCTGGTTTTTCAAATATAGATATTTTTGACTAAATATTTCTACTATTTTTATAGTTTGGATTTGCAGGTTAAAATGTGAAGTATATATTTTATAATTCTTATTTGAACTGAGCTCCGAATATAGGATAACATTCTGCTTTATTATCAAGCTCAGTACCAGTATGCGGTCCATTTTCAAACATAAAAACCAGAGTATCAAAATTAATATCGGTACAATTCTATGTATTTTCGTACTTATAAAATATATTTTACACATATATTAAATCTAATTATTTGCCATGAACAGTAATAATGAAATCAGGACATGAGAAATTTACGCTTTAATGTTGGAACACAGTTTTAAACATGTTTTATTTATCGCAAATCGTAGCAATAATTACTACTTTCGTATCCTAGTATTCAGCGAATATATTATTCGCTGCTATTCGTGCTAGTTCTATTTGTCTAACCACAAAAAGCTAGAAATGTTATAGCTAAGTATTATTTTAATCATGTGCTAGAAATTCTGGTTGTAAAATAGTTAAATATGTTTAAATTTTGGTGTTGAAAGAAGATTAAATGAAGAATTCGTTTAGACTTCCATATTATTAATCGTTAATTTGAACATCCTTTTGCTAACAATATTTTATACTTTCGAAAAAATATTTAATCTTTGACAGTTATTCTATATTGTTAGGAACAAGAGCTAACAATATTTCAACTGCATGTAAACTTTCAAAAATTTAACTTCTACTGCCTAAAATACAATCTTTCCGATTTAATAAATAATAGAATTATTAAATAATGCATTAAAACCCGGATTGGGCCACAATATTATTGTATTTTTGTTAAAAATTAAGTTGTCGTGATTCTGATTCTGATCCCTATTCTAAAGTTATTGCATGCAAAAAGTCTTCTATTTTTTGATGAACATGAGCAGCTAAATAGAATATATTGCTTGTAGCTAGTGGCTATATTTGAATTTATTCACACGAGCTCTTTTATAAAATTTTAATAACAACATTATTATCAACGTTAACTTGAACAAATTTATCGTTTAACTATGTTCCCTTATCGTTTGCATTACTATTATCATCTATTTTCTGCTTTAAAATTTACATTTAATATTTAATTGCTTGAACATCAATTTTATTCATAATATACTTATGGCGGTCGATACCGTTGGTTAAACATCGCCATATTTATTAAGATTTAGAATATCTTACTCTGTTGAGAAGATCAACAATTACCAAATATGGGCTTATTGTAGACTATTGGTTTTGAATATTTTACAGTGCATTCCCCTAAATGCAAGATAATAAATTGATTATGACAGAACTCTGATCAGTTCTAGGTCCTGTTTTTAAACATGCGTTGCAAGAATCCCTTCCTAATATGTAATAGTTCTAATTTAACATGTATGGGTGAAGTTGTGGTGTGACAAGTGGACAGCACGATACAGTATCTGTTGTTGGATTATCTCTGGATGTAATCTAAGATTTCAAACATTTAATCCAATTTATATCGTTGTACAAACTAGCTTCAGTGCCTGAAGTTGAGTATGTAGTTTTTTAAATGCATATCGAATCTTCAAAAGTAGATAACTAGGTTTTACTCAGTGTATTTTAATGATTTTTGCTAAACATGTTTGTTAAAATTGTCGCAATCATATCTTCATCGAATGTGTCAAATATTTTCTGTTCATTGGAATGATTATATAAAACACTTTCAAATATTCCAAAGAGATCTTTATACATTACAGCTTCAAATGTAGTTAGACTTTACATGTTTCTCAGATTCTTAAAATAGAATTCGTACTTATATAGCTATTTTGATAGTAACAGCTCTTGCAATTCTGGCGGTCTGCAAAATATCAAACATGGGTTTGTGAGTAAAACTAGTTCCTCTTGATTTAACTATTCCAACAAATACTTCATTCTTTAATTTAATATTCTCGTAATTATTATTTGGGCGTCAATATTATTGTTATGTAATATCAAATCATTTAACTTGGTAATTTGCTCTATTGAAAGCTGTGCACTAGAGTTTCTCAAACAAACTTCATCCATTATCATCATTGGTTTCCAAGTGCATGATCTCATTAGATCAGATTCTGAAATTTGATTATGAGTTAATTTTCGTAAATCTTTTATATGTTAATTACTTGCAAATTTATACAACAAACAATTTTTTAGTCCATTGATATCAACAGGTAATGTATAGTCGTTATTTTACTTTGGAGCTAATTAATATTAGAATATATTATTTAAATAAGAGTTAAACCCATTAATATCATTTGTAAAACAAGTGATATTTTAAATATATTTAACAACAAATATATACATTTGCAAACTTGACTCCAAATTATCGATTTATTTAATAGATTATACTAATGATTTACAAGTCCAAGTTTAAAGTTAATTAAATTAATTATGAAATAATTCTTATCGGTGAAAATTTTAATTCAGCGCTTCTACCAGAATCTTTATAAGTGATTTTAATTTTTACGGATATTATAGTTAGTCTTCAACACTCGCTATCACGACTTCGTTAATATCGTCGAATTTACATTTTAACAGGTTATTGTGAAAATCTGTAATAAAATTGTTTATATTTACATCAGCTAATTAGTAAAGGGGTTAGTTTTCGATTGTGTAATTTTCTTAAATATTAACTGCAAATACTGGTGTGGATTTAAGTATACCGTTAAAAAAATGAAAGAAATAATTTGCTAGATTAAATGTAGATTTTCCAGTTTTTGAACCTGATGCAAGAACGTAACTATTATTTTTAATTTTCTATGAATATTCTCTCTAAAATACAAAATTGCACAAAATGTGGCATAATTTAAACATATTAGAATGTTCTATAACTGTTTTAAGATGTGACATGTACAATTTGCTTGGCAGTACATCGTTTCTCAACATGAAATGAAATGGACTTTGGGTGAAATTATTATATAAGTACTAATTTTACGTTACAAAATAGCTTTCTTAAGCTTATCCAGTTTAATAAAACTCACAGCATATATTATTATAGGTGTGATAGAGGTTTTGTTTTAAAAAGTTTTCTGGTTTAAAATTCATATCAACAGTGAACAAAGAAAGAATAGATGTTAACATCAACGATGACGTTGCGTGTTAAGCGCTGAATCTTTCCAAATATATCATTACTGACTGCTAGTAGAAAAGTTTCTTGCTTAAATCAATAACTTCATTTGCGTCACAATCTTACTGAAAGTCAAATGTTTCATTTGTACAAATACAGTTAAACTGTATATTACTCTGGTACTAAATAATACTTTTTACAGTCTGTTTTGAAATATTATCCTGAATGTACTATGCAGAACCACAAATCATATTAGTTCCAGATTAAATCAAGAACAACCCAAAGTGAGCCCATATCCAGTGAAATTCACAATCTTTTTGCTTTGTTAGCTCTGCATACAATATCTTTCTAGAATTATATCTCTGAAGCGTAAAATTGTCTATTATTTTCATATTTAGCTTATTTTTAAAACTAATTTTCAGGTGAACTAATATCATCAACAACAGCAAATCTTGTTATGCAGTAAAGTCTTCAGGGATAGTTAGTTCTACTTCTGTGTCATAGAAAATACTAAAATCTGTATCCATGTTGACGAACATTTATTTAAACACGCTATCAGAATTTTAACGATATAGTAAACGCAAAGTTACATTTTCATAGTTCATATCGTCATTCATATAGAGGAGGAAGTGGTGTAAAATATAGAATTAATGTTAAACATGATAATAATATCAATCAATGTTCATCCATCTTTACAATATGTAGACACAATAATGCTGCACACAAGATAACCTGTTAATACGTATACTATGTATAAACAAATCAAATAAATGAGTAATATTATATGTTAGATTGATTTATTATTGATTTAATAGCATTTTATCGCCAAGAGATAATTATACAAGCAACACTATCATGAATAAGACGAAACGCAAAAAGTGAACAACTCGATATGAAAGCTACACGTTTTTCTGATATAAATGTTATTTAGTAACATGACTCACAATATATAGGACATTGGACATGGGAATATGTACATTTTGAGACATATGAAATTATATTATTTTCATGATACTCGTATATAAATAATTATAAATATACGTTCCTGCATAAATCTACTCCAACTAAAAAGTGAATGTGATATCTTGACATCCATTATTTATTAATACTAGTTTATTTGCCAATATATCGTATATAACTAATTATATCAGGCCTAGAAAATTTATAATGTTTTCACAAATACTAAATAACTTATTTTGCCCCATATAAATTGAAAATGTCCACAATTATCTTTAAAAAATTATAGGCGCTTAAATATTCACTAATGAAATTCTTTAATTTGATGGTGGAAGTAAATGAAACTATCAACTACGTAAAATATAACTTTGTATGGAAAGCGAAACTTGAACATCTTCTAATATGAAATCAATTATAATTATCTGAAAGATACAATCATAAAATGAGGCTGTGAATCAATAATTGGAATAAGTAATTATAAATTTCGTCAAAACTATTTAAATGAATTCAATATATAGATGAATTTAGTGTAAGGATCTATTAACATGTAACATGTAACTTAATAATAATATTTAATTAAATTATTATTTTAATGTTGACTAGAATAAGGAACTCGTTGTAATTTAATATTCCATTTTTTCTGAAAGGATTTTTTTAGAAAGGAAAGGAAATGTGATGTAATGATCAGAGAAAAAGTGACCAGTATAGACGTAATTTACGATGTGATGTCTTCATATTCAGGTAAAAATATGCTATATTTTTATTTCAAGTGAGTTTTGTGAATATTTACAAATAATATCAAATAATTGAATTATTAAAGTAAATAAATCTCATTTTAAGAACAAACGCATTGCAATTGCAGATATGTTATCTCCAGAATCTAATCTGAAAGACTCATCTCTTAAAGTTATAGCTGCAACGCCAGCTGTCATTGATCTATGGACCAAAAGTGCTGCATCTACATCACTGAGAACATCCCAAACGCCATCACAACATACAATTACCCAAGCGTCTTATTTTTATAAAGTGTAAACATTAATATACGGTGAACATGTTACTGAAGGTTTATAAGTAAAATCTCCAAATCCTCTGGCAACAGCTAATGTAGATAAAACTCTGCCTTAATGTACATAGCCTCCTACGGATTCAATTCTTCTTTTTTCTTCTGGTAAATCAGGTTTGTGATCCTTAGATAAACGAAGAACAATATCGTTCGGATTTAACTTGGAATTAACTGTTTCGTCAAAAGTTTTGTTCACAAAGTAGTCATCAAAATTAAATTCTTACATAATGTCATTAATTTATGTTTGAGACTGTGTTAATGAGGTAGGCTTGAATATTTTGCCAGCCTACTATGAAACTTCAGTTTGATCTACCGTCGAATTTCGGGATATGACGGATTTGGATTATTAAGCAGATTCAATTCTTCTTGCTGAACCTTCTTCTCTTACTAAAATAGCTCTGGAATCTCCAGAATTTGCACTAATAACAGTATGCTCTGTTATGAATGTAATTACGCAAGTGGATCCTGCTGGCGATTATCTTTAACGAAGTGTTTCATCTACACGTTGGAAAACAGAAAACATAAGGGGTTCCCAGATTTTATCTGGTAACTAATAAGCGTACTACAGCCCAGTCGCTCGTAAAATAGCATTTAATGTATCCGCAAAACAAGCTGGGAACAGATTACCACATTATTGAGCAATTTCAATACCACCGTGTCCATCAAATAGACAGATAAGAATTTCATAGTGTTCATTTGCTTTGAATTCCATATTCATGCGTTTATATCTAAATTCTTAAAAGTCTGCGTGAATTGCTACTATATCCTCCATTTCTGGTCTTCTTCCAATCGTTTCTGAAAGTGAAATGGTAAAGTCTTAAATAGCTGGTTGTGCTCCATTATTTTCTGTCATTGTGCTGCTGCGATCAGCTTTTGATTCCTTACCACTGCATAAAATTCTTGCGATTGATTTTACATATCCTTCTTGAATGGAGATGTATTTGAATATTTTATTCATCAGTGCTGATTCTTCTGGTGTAAGGTCAGTTGGGAAGTATTCTGATGTGCAATATTCGATGTAGTTATCGCTTCCTTTTCCGTGGCAGTCTCCGGCCATTTCACCTGAGTTGAAGAGTCTTACGAACGCGCCTTCGAGCAGATCATCGTATGCTTGGCATACAGCTTGGTTTCTGTTCAAAATCTTGATGATTTTTTGTTCGTATTTGGCAGAGATGGAGCATCCGGTGAGCATGATCTGCTGTAGTCTGTAGTTTCCGTTTAGCATCTGTTTGTACAGATATGCGAGGCATTTATCGTCGAATGTTGGGTTATCACTGAAGTCTATGTAGCTCAGGTTCTTCATGTTGTGCACGATTTCAAATAGTGCCTTGCTCGATAATTCGTCCACTCCGCATCCGGCCATGCCCAAAAATTACAGGTCAATGTGATTCTATAAAGAGTCGATTATTTTTGAGCAGTCGCTGTCGTCCAGTTTGTTCCTGGACACGTCCAAACCGAACAGACCGTGCTTGACGGCCATGAGCTTTGGAACCTCGTAGAGGAACGCCTCTTGTTCGTTGATGCTGATCTCGTCGCATCTTCCGATTTCCTCAAGTTTTGCTCTCTTACGGGCGAGTCTGAGGAGCCCTTCGCATATATCGCAGATGGCCTTGTGCGATAAGCCGCAGCCAACGAGTGAGAGGAACTGGAGGTTCACTGTGCTCGCGAGCCACGCACCCATGATCCCGGACTACGCATCACTAATCGGCTGCTTGGTCAGATTCAGCGTCCGGCAAATATCAACCGTGTTCAGCGCAAAAATAAGGGAAGTCACCAACTCGGGCGACACAATCTCGTGGAAGGACAGATCAATCACCGCAGTCGTTAGCGGCCAGCCAAATAGCTGGTAAATCATCTTCATGAAGTGACCAATAGAAAACGGTGAACAAATCGGCACCTCTCGCCCAGTGGACGGAACTTTTTCTATTCGCAATTGCCTCTACCCTTTATTTAACTACGCAGAAATAAAAAGACCAATGTCGTCGAGGGCGGTCTCATCGATAGCTATCTAATGTTTATCCAAGCCTTAGTTAATCGTCTTATATTTAGTTTTTGTGTATAAAATTAATTTTTTAAGCATGCTTTCGTAATATGTACTTGCTTGTTTAGAACCAAGGCAACCCATTCGGTGGAGTGGTATTAAATGTAGTTTAACACAAAATTAAATATACGCATGAGTTTAATATGTTTAGCTAAATTTCAGTTAAACAACAAATTAATTCCAAAATTTCAATTTAACTCATAAAAACGTAACCAGCATATAAAAATTATGTTAAAAGTTTAACAGCCAATATTATCATAAATAATGACATGAGTAATTATGTATTAAACAAAAATGAGCTGATAGATTGAGATAAATTATTTATACGTAATTTATTCAATATTTTCATTTATGAATAGTATTAATAAAAAGTTATGAATATTAGCTGTAATTTGAACAACCAAATTAAGTTTCTATCAAAATGTTAATAAAAATAGATAAAATTTTCAATATAAATTAAAAGGAAATCTCAGTGACCTGGCTTTGGTTCAACCTTTCCTTTACCTACTTCAGACCAGTTAGTGCTCAAAACAGTACCGCCTGATTCTTGCATGCTCTTCATCATAGCTTTCTTTCTCTCATCATCACCACTATTGAAGATGTTTTAGAAGAAGTCGTTTAAGTTGTTGGATTTATCAGCTTCACCGATTTTATCGAGTTCTTTGTACTTCTTTTCCTTGGCAGCATTGATACGACCTTCGCACTTTAAGAGGACTGGGAAGTGAGCTGGTGTGCCAGTAGAGATCATTCTGATTTCAGCCTTGGTCTTCTTCAAGGTGACAGAGAGATCTTTAACAGTTCCATACAAATCGAAGTGATGTTCTTCTCCACGGAGAGTCAGGTAAAGCTGAGAGGCGTCAGATTCGTGCAAACGAACGGTGACGTCACCTTCTTGGAGATTCTTCTCGTAGAGCTCAATACAAATATTGGTACCAAGTTCATACCATTTGTAATTTACTTTTGGGAAGTTTCTGGCTTCTAGCTTTTCAATGGCTTTTATACGTGCGTATTGCTCTTCTTCAGTTTCCTATGGCTTATCCTTGTTTTCCTGATCACTCATTAGTATGGAGTGGAAATCAATTGGAGTGGATTTAGAAGTATGAACGATTATTTATCATTATTCTGACTTATTAGCACACTATCCTTAAGTGCCTAATTGATATCAATCAATTTAGGAAATAACGTGCTTAACGTTTTTAGTGACACTGTTTAACACATTTAAATTAATGGTATTATAATTAGCTTCTTAGAAATATATAGTTTTCATAGTATTTAAAAATATTTAGTAAGTCAGACTACAAGTAAGTCGGAACAAATATCTTAACACAAATAACTTATTAAATATATACACATTTTATCACTATATCGCTTTAAGCATCGTCTGAACGTAATCCGGCCCGATCTTTGGGACCCAAATTTTGGCGACTTTAAGTTATGGTGATTCTCTTTGCGCTACATTAAATTTGCTCATTAAATTCTTTATTTTAAGTTATAATTTGGTATGTGATTCGTTCATAATCTGTTGGACGCGTTCGGGGACTTTTGGATCGATAAAAACCATTTCTTCGATTGATTCGTTAGTTTTTGTTTCATCTAGTTGTAGTTTTAGTGCGTTTATCGCGTTTAGTTCGTTTTAGAGCGAATCTGCGTTTAAAGATTCGATTTTATTCAGTTCGTACTCGAGATCCTCTTGTTTTTGCTGTTAAAATTGAATTTCGTTATTCAATTGTTAAACTTGGGATTCGTCATGCTACTAAATCAAATCCTTGAATTAATTAATAATAATCGTTTTGAAGTCGAAAGTAGTTTGCGATGGTTTTAAGTACATCTCCAGTTCTTATTGGAATTTACTGTCGATTTCGAGCAAAAACGGAGAGAAATAATCCATTTGTGATGTGAAAGTGTGCTTCTACACTTGCTTTAAATCAATTCGCTGCTAAATGGCCACATTCTGCAAGAAAAAGGACTAAAATGCAGAAATGAATTATTGGTACTCGTCAGCTGTGCACAGTCTGTTGTTTATTATACCCTGGGCAACTGACAAATTCAATGACAGGCGCACGTTATCATTCACGAAGAAGCTGGAATAATTGTTAGTGCAGAGCAATTTGGAGACCTAAGCGGCTAGTAACGCGAAATCGTTCGTCTCAACTATTTTTAAATCCTTACTAATGAGTTCGCTGTAAATTTTGATTATCTGTGAGTAGCTAAGTTTTTATTTAAACTGCTCTTATAAACGCCTTAATTACAATTCGGAGAGGAAATTGGCGTTTATGTGCTGGAAGATAAATATTATATATTAGCATTTTAGTTCAGCTTCGAATATTCTTTTAATTAACGTAAACTTAATTTGTAATTAATCGTCCTTCAAGTGTTGGATGAAAAGAGTGTTGAATTCAACTATTTGGAGCTCCATTAGCTTATTTGCTTCAATTTGTAGATTTTAGTGCAAATTGTACAACGAAAGCATAAGTTCAGGCTTTAATCCCATTTTGTACTTGTCTGCCAACTATTTCACAACCACAGTGAGCAACACATCTTCAGTATATTCACTTTCAATTTACAGTGTATCGCATAACCTCTAAATAAAGATTTACTACTCAACAACACCTCCAAGAATTGCGATATCGCTTTACTCAGTAAGTTGCTATTATATTTGCTTTATCAAATCATTCAAATGCACTGTCATTTCATCCAAACTTTTTTATTATGTAAGTAAAAACTACGTGCGGTCATTAAACGTTGCGTTCAGTTCCTATAATGACTCGTGTTTTACTTCTATGTTAGCTTATTATGTAAGTAGATTGAAATGTTGGTCTTTAAGAGCACTTGTTTTTGTGCGCTGCTATTTCAATTAATCGCTCAAATCTTTTTGTTGTTTCTTAAGCTAGGAGATTACACTATGAATTTTAAATGTTGAATCCTAGGTACTATTTAACTGAAGTTACTGCATTATTAACTTATTATCAGTTTCTAATTTTTATATTTGCTTTTATTTATCTTATATTTCATTTGCAACGCAATTCACAGTTGTATCCGCTATAATTTTTGATTTTATTACTTAGTTATATTTATCATATAACTCAGTTTAATACGGAATTAACTCTTATAATTAGTTTATAATTGCACTATAGTCCTCAGTGAGACGAATCATATATTCTTGCTCTAAATCTGTGGACTCTTGATTATCGTTCATTTCAGAAGTGGTTATTAACAGATAATAATACAGGTTTATATTTTAAATATTAAGTTTTTCACTTTTCTTTCTCGTTTTTCATAGTTTGTTTGATTTTATCGATGTGGTTTTGGACTTTTTGTTTATTTTGCACGTCGGATATGATTCTTTCAACGATGCCGCTTTCCCAGCTCTTTTTGCTCTGGTAGTAGATGAAGAAGATGAGCAGAAGTGCGAATACGCCGGTTGATCCGCAGAGTCCTTTCATGATGGTGAGATGAACTTTCCCTTGGAATTCTATGTGCAGATCCGGTGCGCCGTGAATGTGGTCCATGTTCAAATTTGATTTAACCAAAAGTACATTGTACTCCTCCAGGTCGAACTATCCCTCGAAGTACTTGCAATTCTGGTGGCTGAATTACTACTGTTCAACACTCAATAGTACTTTGAAGTCAAATTCAGATAAATGGTGCGAGTAAAGCTTTAGTTAAAATGTGCATGCTTTTGAACTGTTACACGTTAATGTTTCAGCCAAATTAACGCTCTAAAATCTGTGAACTTCAGCGCAGAATGTTCTATAGCCCTCAACGCAGAACTTGTCCATCAGTACCACCTCTTGGGTGTCTGAGTAAACGAGCTTCATCCCAGCAAAATTCATTGTAGTATTTGGAGCAACAGTGAACTACAAAACTGGCTTGGAGGACTTGAAGTGGAAGGAATAGGTTATATTCCTTGGATTATATAATTGCTTAGCTGATTAACAGGCGTAAAAATCATGGCGGATGTCGTGCACGTGCCAGTGGTTGGTTAAATATGGGCGGACAGATTTCTGCTGAGTGGGGGTTAAATAGTCAGCGACGTTAACGTAAAAATCATTGCCAAACAAAAAAGATGGGATCTTAACCGTTTTGTCGCCAAAGGTGTTATACAGCTTCATCGAACCGTAACTTATCATAGAGCAGCCAAACACAAGAAAAGCTACAACTGATACTATTTACGAATAAAATTGGCCCTTAGCGGTATTTTAACGCGCATTTTGCAAAGCTTCGTCCACAGCCTTTTACTCAGCTTCTGTTAACTTAGAAGGCTCTGATGTCATTGTGGAGTGATACTTGTTTAATTTCAAAAATAATAACAGATAAAATTTAATTAGACAAATAGCGCGTTATTAAATACAATCCACAAATCCTAATGTTTAAAAGTCAAGTTGTTGTTTATAACCCCCATAAAAACAAACAATGAAACTGCATTTAGTATTTATTCGTATAAATATACTAGTTTACTGTTTTCTATCAGTGTTTAGCAACGGGAAGTGCATATACATTCATTTTCAATTATTATTGTAAATCACGTATTTCAATGTAAATTAGTGCATATTTAAGTATATTGCGCATAAAAATAGTTAAATTCATAATCATTCACTCCACTGATGAAGAAAATCTAGTTGTAGATTCAGTTGTAAACGGTGTAGTATCCTCCGAGTGAGCCTCAGCCGGTTCTCGAGTCTACCATATTCGAGCTTGGTGCGCGTGTGTAGGGCATTATTCAGTTAACTCCAAAGCAGCCTCTATCCTGTGATTCGCTCCAGATTCAGCTCCAGGGTAAGATTCAGGGCTCTAAAGTAACCACCGAGGACATTTACTCGCACAATGTCGACCTTTAAACCCCGAATGCATTTGAAGCGAACGTAACCAGCTCAGTCCCGTTTTAACTCTCAATGGACCTCCCCGCGTCCTCGTTCGTGAACAAACGCGGTTCAGTTGAGTATCAAATTATCTGCAAAGTGATGAGCAAGGGACAGGCTCTAATTGAACAGAAGATCCCAGTTAACTACATCAAGAGGTCGAATCTGCTGAAATCGGTTCAGGCACCACTAGCTCACGTGTACAACAAAGGAAACTTCGTGCTGTACGTGCAGGCGCCCGAATCCATACTGTCGGCTGCTGATATATTCACCGGGAGCATATAATTGATGTGCGCAAGCATTGAGCTGTAAGATGTTGAAATAAAAATATACAGGCACGAATAAATAGGTTTGGCGAAAGAACAGCAATAACTCATGACAATACTGCTGTGCGAGCAACTCAAAAACGGAGACTCAATCCCATTCTGCATCCCACTAGGAGGACTCGTTCTACAACCCACACTCAACTTCCAACAAATATTCATGCAAACCAGACTCGGAATTTCATTCGTAGCTGAAGGAAAGAAAGATGAAACACAAATAGAAATCATCATAAGAGAATGAACATTTTATTTTAATATAACACAATCATAAATAATAAATAATAATACTGTGGTCGCCAAGCCAACTTTGATTTCAAAAAATACTAACTATTTCAAAACTATTTTTTGTATTAATTTTAACTATATATTAACTCAATGTTTAGTAGCGTCTCCTTTCTATTTTATTACTTCTTCTAACCTTTTGGGCATAGAGTCAATCAAATGATTGATGATATCTAACGAGATTTACTCCAACGCCCTCTTTACTTCTTCATTTAATAAGTCATATGTGGTACATTCTTCAGGGGAAATGTTTGACTTCAGTGGATTCCAGCAGTGAAAAAGTGGATTTAAGTCTGGACTCATTACTGGAAAGCGATAGAGCTCAATGTTGTTAGCAGTATAAAAGTTTTTCATATACTTACTAAAATGTGTCGGGGCGTTATCTTGTTGCAACTTCAAGTTATGCTATTAAGTGATGGAAGTGTAACTTGTCTGAGAACTTAAGAATTGACAATTGAATTCATGGTCGTACCGCACGGCATAAACCATAATGGACCCTTATATCTATAGCTAATCGTACTATAGATCATGCACGAAAACAGTCCATATTTTACACTTCGAGAAAATACTTCGGATTCCACTCGTCTTTAGGTGTTCTGAGCACTCTACTCGCTCGATTTGCATAGCATTTTGAGCGATACTCATCGGTATACTAAAAAGTTCTCCAATATTCAATTGGTTGTTTCAGGTTCATTCGAGCAAAGTTCAAACTTTCCAATTTATGCTTTTCGGTAAGTTTGGCTTTATCTTAGCAACATAGAAGCTTAAACTGAATTTGGCCAGGAGACGAGATACCGTTGTTAGAGACATGGAAATTCCACGAAGGGCTTAGTATTTTTCAGCTATGATTCGTCGAGTTTCGAATCTATGGCTCTGGCGATATTTAACAACGCGAAAATCTCAGCTTAGTCAAATTTTCTGACACTATTATCGGCATGAGAAGCTTCTAGCTTGCCTGTAACTTCAAAGTGCTTAAAAATGGAATAAACAGTTTGGAGACTACATTGAAGGCAACAAGCAATGTATTTCTTGGTTGCAACAGTTTGTGATTCTGTTTCTCACATTCTCATCATTATGCGACGCTCTTGTATTGTGATCCGTCGGCTTCGTGTGTGCTTCGTCATTTGAAGGATGAAGTGAAAAAGAAATGAACCGCAGAATTAATTGAATATGTTATAATTAGCATAAATACAGTGATTTAATTTTCAAGCGCAATTATTACATAAACATTTGTTAAAATCAAAGTTGGCTCGGACACCACAGTATAATTAAACATAAATTGTACTTATAATTAGCATCACACTAAAGAATAGCTAACTACATAGATTCTTCCGTCATCCAATCTATCACTAGTCTTGGACACGCTAGAATCATTGCAATCCCACATTACACCATCCTGCTTTACTATAGCTGTATAATGACCACCGCCTGTGCTACCAGAATGTAATGACGCAGCATTAAATTCATATTCAAAGGATGTCTGCTCCGCTTCATGGTGCAAATACTTACTAAGATCAGCTTTATCGGAAAACTCAACTGAATCTGTGATTTTTAGTCCACGACTAGAAAAGCGTTTCAAGACAATTATAAGTTATTTAGGAAGAGTCCATAAATGTTTAGACAAAGTTGCTTCTGCATTCTATTTACATTTTGCACACTTTCTTGAATTAACTTCCTGGGTTTAGAAATAGAAATCTAAACAATCAAGTAAGTTCGGTTTCTTATTTATTTTCAGGAGTTTATCACAATCAATTATTATTTATTGTTCAGGAATAAAAGTAAATGATGTATGTTTACAGTTAGAACATGTTACTTCTTAAATAACATGAAATTGTAACACTTCTTAAATTGGAGAATTCTCAAATTTTAATTAATAATCATGATATAAACTGAATCCTTCCTATACTTTAAGCTCGTCGTAATTTAATTCAACATACACAGGTTTTTCGGTAACACTGTTTAATTCACGATGTGCCAAGTCAAGAAACTAAACGATGAATTCATGTGAGTCCTATTAACCAAACCCAGCGAACATTCTATATTTTACTCCCATTAATTATTTTATTTCAGATGGGTCAGTTCTACCAACAGTTCCTCTTAAATTTATCAAATTAGCCATTGCAACAGTAAATTTCCCTTTCTTGTTCTCAGTAATAGCTTTTCCAATGTATTTTGAGTTTGTAATTAACTGTAGTGCTGCATTCATATAACATGTATTTCCTAAATTTTAAAATCCTACTGGTTTAGGCATTTTGCTTTTGAGGTGTGATATGATAGACTTTTCACCTATATTATATATAAATATACTTATTAATATATTTTCGCACCATAACCAGAATGTAAATTAGGAAGGTAAATACTGCTCCAACATTTTCTAGAGTCAATTAAACCACTGTGTCTGCTATTACTCCGTAAAAACAGGTTTCTTAACGTTAGCCAGAAAAGCTCGAGTCTTCCTTAAAGATAGAAGATATTTAGAACGATATTGAGATTCACTCTGATATCCCATAGTCAGTTCCACAATTCCCGACTAAAAAGACGACTCCGTAGCAAAAATAAGTAATTAAGCCAAAAGAGTCTCCAAACGCAGTTGCTCCAAAAGATTCACCTCAAGCCCCAGAGCAGAAGAAAGTGGAGTTCGCGGAGGAAACGGAGGAGTTCACTGGAATTTACGGCTCGAAGATCCACAGCTTCGACATTCAGAAACTGGACCAGCAAATCAAGGACAAGATCAACATGACCGACAAACCAAAGCACTCCGAAAAGCTCAAACAACCCGACAAACATAACGAAATAAAACCCGATTCCAAGCCCAAATCTCAACCTCAAAAACAACCCATTTAAACAACAACAACAAAATAATAATAATAATCCATTCTCCACAAACCCTCCACTTTATCCACTCAAAAAACAACACAAAAAACTGAGTGTCCAAAAACAACGCAGAAGAAAGAAACTTTGAAAACGGACATGGTGAAGAAAGTGACACTTTAAAAAGAGGCGCTGAACAAAATGAACCCGACCGAACAGGAACTGGGCCTGAGGAGAACACAATAATTACAATATTTAGCTCTGCTGGCGAGGAAGGAAAGGCTCATGCGCCTGGACGCGAGCAGGAACAGTATATTGGACGCAGTTCAAATACATAAGGAGAAAATAATCGAACTGCAAAAAGTTAAGAGCGAGAAGGAGTACGCGGAGGTGGTGCACCCACTGTTGACGAATATGAACCAGGAACTGCTAGAGGAGTCGAAACACTTAATCGCGCTGCCACTGGACTACATACAAGACAAAATTCAAAACTACTTCGACCTCACGTAGTACTTCAACAATTAATAAATTAATGGCGTCCGAGTTGGAAGTGATTTGCAATGCCAAGAAGACCTGCAAAAATGCGAAGAATTTCTGAGGAAAATGTGCGGACAACTGCAAGACGGAGTTGGAGCCGAAGTTGAAGGACTCGACTCAATCCAACAAATTTGCGAACGCATACAAGTGCTGCAATATGAAGTCAGCTCGCTGATGTTGTGAATTATAATAATGAATAATATGTAATACATCAATTTTATCATTCCATCTTCATCTCATTTATGATGACAATCAATGAATCTAAGTTTAGTTAATTCTCATAATATTGATGTTGTAATATGTTTATAATTAAGTTAATAATTAGGTTTTATTAATAATAATTGTAAATATCACCTTATTGTTTGTCGTTGTGGATAATCATCACATTGGCGTTTCCCTGATGTAAGACTTTCCCAGGATCTTTATTCGTTTTAGGGTCATCTGGAGCTATTTTGCTTGATTTAAATTGGCCGTACGTTGGGCTAAACTTTGGCTGGTGTTTGACAGGTGCTGCAATGAGATCGTACTGAGAAACATATGAAATTGCATACGATGGGATAACAAGATTATAAAGAGAAATATTTTAGAAATTTTATAGATATCATATAGTATAGAGATCAGTTAACATTCTATAAATATTTTATAGAAAATACACCAGATGATAGCGAGAAGTTAGAATTCTTATTTGAGTCAACATTTGGAGTACATCCTGTTTATTTTACAATTGATGAACTTATAGAAAAAATAAATGTTATGATTTCATAAAGGGAAATTTATTAGAATATACCATAGAGTAAAGCCAACCAATAAGCGTTAGAAAACTGAGAAAGACGTTATAACGCGTTAGAAAAGGAAAATACATTAGAAAAGTCTCTAACGTACATGACGTTAGAAATTAAATCATAATTTGCACTATATATTAATAAACAATATAAATCAACTTTACAGTTATATTATACCGTATTATAGTAATTAAACTAATTTAAATGTAAAAATTCATTCAATTAAAGCTTTAAACGCTTGTAAAAACGATAAAATATAATATATTATTATACTTGTTTTACAACTATAAATTATCTTTCTACGTTATATTTTAGTGTTCTGAGCAAAATATTGTATATTAAATGTTTAAATTACTCCTTAATATCATTTTAAAGCAAGAATATTTATAAATATTTCAAATATTTTAAGTGAAGTGGAAATACGGAATTTTATTATTTGTATAATACTATAATACGTCAATCCCCACAAAATTAATAAAAGTGTAACGTGCTTGTAACATCTGTTTTAACGCGAAAAACGTTAGAAATCCTTAACGTACGTTAGAAATGAAACGTTGGGTGGCTCTACTATAGAGATGACGAAGGTCTATGGAGCTGGAAGGTTTAAGAAGTAATATGAAGAATTTGAATTCTATTAAGTAGTAGTAACTAAGAGATGCAAGTACGTTGATGTACGACTTCTATCAGTAAGTTTTGAATTATTACTCAGTAGTGTTTTATGTTAAAATAATATTAGTTACTGGATAACCCAATTAAATTCAGATAATTATTAAGTGAAGATAAATAAATGTGTTGCTGTGCAAACAGTCGTAATTTAGCTTACTCATTGTTACTAGCTTGGCACACTAGCTGTGAGGCGAAAATATAACCGTTTTAATACCTCTCAAGTACCCTAACTATTTTGTAATTTAAGTAAGATTTCTCAACTTCAAAGTTCATCTTGGACATAATGTTAGAATTTTGATTTTGACTCAATTAAGGAAGACTTAGATTTCATTTATATTTTGATATATAATTATTCCATGAGCCAATAAGATAACCTAATTATAATATTTAAGATATCTCATCAAACAAATCCAAAATAAATCTGACTTAGCGAAAAAATTTTATACTCTTGAAATAATAATAGCACAACGACGCAGTTATGGCTTTCGAATTATTCAAATATAGTAACATGTTGGTAGAACTGGGTTAGTTTTGCACTCATTTGTTTTTAAATTATAAGAAAAAATTGCTATAACTTTACTAATCGAGAACGTGTGGTGATACAGAAGTAACTACCCCCAGTATTGGTGTGCTTGGCGTTTTTGATATTAAAATAAATTTTACAAAAACTTACTTATTTGTTGAACTTGTAAATGACAGATGAATTCGAGTTTACTAGGAAGTGGACGTTATGATTGTTGGACCTGAGGTATTCTGTGATTTAATTATTTACTGCAGTTTCGATTATTTGTTTTCAAAATCAGCTTCAAATCGTTGACAACAAAACGATAAATATTAATTTCAGGAAAAAGATAATATTTTGAACACGGTTACGGCACCTGCTACAAAAGCCCCTCAATTGATTCAAGATTAGAAATAAAATTAATATTTTTATGTATCTAATCTCATTCGCTCGAAATATTCGCTCAATGTCAATGCCTTCTGTTAGTCTAAGATGTTGGGAACAAGCGATCTAGATCCATATGGAAATACCCTAGCCTTGAGAGGAGCCAATGAAAACTATCTTAACAATTTGTGGAAATTCTAAAATCTAAAAGTTGCATTTAAAATTACTGGACTTAATATAAAGTGAATCAAGACTCCAAACTATTGGCCACGAGTATTTTCTGGTGGACCGCCCACTATTTAGGTGTTTATGAAGTCAATTGGTAATTTTATAGGCATTTTCCAGACACATTTATTTCGTGGAGTGAAATATAATATTTTATTAATATTTAATTATTAGAATTTATATAAATCGTTGAATAATATAGAAAGTTTATGAAATATCTCAATATTCGCATCATTTTGTTATGTGTTTTATTAATAATAATTGATAATCTGTAACACTGCGATTTTTTAATTTTTAAATATATATTACAAAATTATTGTTATCCATTGTAAATTCATAATTTTTTGAGATATTTAAGTAATATTATCCGCTGGATATTTTGTTAACAGAATATTACACTTATTTGTTCATTTCGATACCGAAGGTACCTAATACCTCTTATATCGCAATTCTATTAAGAGATTAACTTTTCCTTTTCTTCAAATAACTTTATTTTAGTTATAATGTTAATAGCTGAAGATTATTATGTCGTGGTGAAGTGGAAATATATTAAAATACAGCTAATAATATAAAATATCATTTACTGCAATAAAAGTTAAGATAGACAAATCAAATGAACTATATCACTATAACATGATGATGAACACGATTTTATTTAAAAATAATATCATAAAACTGTTGCTAATAGGCTATAATGACAAGTATATGAATAAAGTTAAGATTGACGTTTTGTTTAAGTGAAAATACATATTACACCATATTTATAACATCGATCATTTGATAACTTGTGAGAAAGTTCTTGAAAGTTCCCGTAACTCTGAGATAAGAACTATGGACATATGATATAAATAATGTAGAATTAAAGAAACTAATCATCCGCTGGAAGTCTTACAGTTATACTTCATTTGTTCATAATTTTTAAATTTTTAAATATTCTTTAGTCTTCGCAGTTGTCAACGAAATATAACATATTTCAATTGTAGATCTGTTGTTAATATAACTTCTAGACATTCATTTAATCATTAACGATACTATTTCAATTCTGACTATATTAGGCGGAAATTATATAATTGAATATTAATAAGAATAACACATATGGAAATATAATATTATTACATACGTTAATATAATAATTCATATTTAATTATCATTTCCACTTTAACTATTAAATTATTCAAAATATTTATATTAAGCTCAAAAAGTACCTTCAATGTTAATCATTTAAATGTGTGAATACTGTTTACTTATCTAACTAATATTATACATAGGATTCATTTTCATCCGCTAGAATTTTTTAAATATTTAGTACATAAAAAATATATTTGATTTGATCATCATCAATACATTTACAAGTCTATGTTAATTATAGTATGATATACATTTAGTAATTAATCGTTGTTGATGAATTTAGTATTAGATATCATTTCATAACTTTAGAAGTAAATTCAATAAAATTATTGTAACTGACTTTAGATCTCAAGCCGCTATAATATATAGTTCTATATATAACTAATACTAACATACACTTATATACTTCACTTAGCTCATGTAGATCAAGTTATAATATTCAACAAAATTTACTAAATTATGAATTTATTTAATGAAGAAGAGTAAGTAAAGTAAATTCAAAAGAGATTTATATATCTATATATGTCAACAACATAATATTTTGTTATGACCCAAAACAATTTTCATTCCCAAAATGATGAAAGCTAAATCAGTTATGATGATAGAAATGATGCATAGAATATTGTTAAAAGTCTGTAATAATGCGATATGACTCATAAATCTTCCATACAGCAATAATCTCACACGCCGCTAACAGATTGGAATAGTTGTAAACTTGAAGAAATAGTGGTATTTTAACTTATGTTTATATTCATTAGAGTTTAAAGTACAACGGGTACATAATGTAATAGTAGTAGTATTTAGTAATGCTTGTTTCATCTATATAAAGAAATCCGTAGACAATGGCTACTTCTTGTTTTATGTATATAATTTGATATATATTTGAATATAAGTTGAAATACATGAAATATAATAATTTTAATTACATATTATTAATATTTATAATAATTCTAAAATTAAAATAATTTTTATTAATACACTCCAAACACATAGTGTTACAGATTATAATAATTGTAAATATCACCTTATTGTTTGTCGTTGTGGATAATCATCACATTGGCGTTTCCCTGATGTAAGACTTTCCCAGGATCTTTATTCGTTTTAGGGTCATCTGGAGCTATTTTGCTTGATTTAAATTGGCCGTACGTTGGGCTAAACTTTGGCTGGTGTTTGACAGGTGCTGCAATGAGATCGTACTGAGAAACATATGAAATTGCATACGATGGGATAACAAGATTATAAAGAGAAATATTTTAGAAATTTTATAGATATCATATAGTATAGAGATCAGTTAACATTCTATAAATATTTTATAGAAAATACACCAGATGATAGCGAGAAGTTAGAATTCTTATTTGAGTCAACATTTGGAGTACATCCTGTTTATTTTACAATTGATGAACTTATAGAAAAAATAAATGTTATGATTTCATAAAGGGAAATTTATTAGAATATACCATAGAGTAAAGCCAACCAATAAGCGTTAGAAAACTGAGAAAGACGTTATAACGCGTTAGAAAAGGAAAATACATTAGAAAAGTCTCTAACGTACATGACGTTAGAAATTAAATCATAATTTGCACTATATATTAATAAACAATATAAATCAACTTTACAGTTATATTATACCGTATTATAGTAATTAAACTAATTTAAATGTAAAAATTCATTCAATTAAAGCTTTAAACGCTTGTAAAAACGATAAAATATAATATATTATTATACTTGTTTTACAACTATATATTATCTTTCTACGTTATATTTCAGTGTTCTGAGCAAAATATTGTATATTAAATGTTTAAATTACTCCTTAAAAAAAGCTAACAGAATATTTATAAATATTTCAAATATTTTAAGTGAAGTGGGAATACGGAATATTATTATTTGTATAATACTATAATACGTCAATCGTGCTTGTAACGTCTGTTTTAACGCGAAAAACGTTAGAAATCCTTAACGTACGTTAGAAATGAAACGTTGGGTGGCTCTACTATAGAGATGACGAAGGTCTATGGAGCTGGAAGGTTTAAGAAGTAATATGAAGAATTTGAATTCTATTAAGTAGTAGTAACTAAGAGATGCAAGTACGTTGATGTACGACTTCTATCAGTAAGTTTTGAATTATTACTCAGTAGTGTTTTATGTTAAAATAATATTAGTTACTGGATAACCCAATTAAATTCAGATAATTATTAAGTGAAGAAAATGGAACCAGGTTCAATTTAGACTAACGAAGCATGAATTGCTGGAATTGTTAAATATCAGTGGTTGACAAATTAGTTGACAAATAAAAAGAATTTTAGTAACGAATAGATAGTCAAATTCATTCGAAGACATTGCCAATAAAATGTTATTATTGACAGTATTATTGACAGCAGTCATTATTATAACTATTTCGCTAACTGTGTACAAGTGATGATCTGAACATAGGGGTAGTGTAGTGTAAATATAAAATATCAGTTTTACTCACAGTTATAAATACTCCTAAGTTCGCGTTTCCCCCTCATAAAAAGCTTCTAGCTCGCACAAAAATTGTCTGTAAAAAGCCTTTTTGCTAAAGAGATATCTATTAATTCTATGTTATATTTGATATTGTGAAGAGAATTGAATCAATCGCGTTATAATTATACTTATATACTGTATTATTAATGAATTATTACAAACTGAAAATAAATCGTTTAACATATTCATAATCATCGACAGAATTTTCCGTTGGATATATAATTATTTTTCTCTGATCATCACATTTCCTTTCTAACCAATGATCAATAAGAAACCAACAACATTCCTCTCTAACCAAATTTCTCGCATGGCTAATTGAGTTTGTTTTGGAGATATTTTTGTTGAAAGCATGTTGAGTAGGGGAGTTGCGAGTGAAAAATACCATTAAAATTAAAATGTTATTAAAACACTATAATAACGAACGATTAGGCTCGGTGTTCGACGTTAGAGCTGAAGAGGCATTGCTGGAATACCGGCTTTGCTTAGTGTGGTCGATGATGGGTTCATTCGGTTGCGCTTCTCGTTCCTCGCCGCGTCCAACTTTCTGTGATGCGGCTCGGCCAAATCGGTTGCGGAAGGTAAAATCCCCCGATTCAAAGTGCTGAGCTGGCATCATCAAGGATCTGTATGGCTAAGGGCAAGCCATCAACGAGCTTTCAGGATTGGAAAGCGGCAACCGCTCCATTGCTTCCTTAGAATTGCAGATGGTACGACGCAGGTGGATTCCCGTATAGATCTACTTGCACGAAGCAGCCGCGTTACGCCCCTGGAGGCGTGTACCTGAGTCGTTGGTCGCCTTGGCTGCGGAGGTGCGCCTAACGTACATTGGTGTATCTAAAACAAATGATCATTCGCGTGAACTTACAGTTCCTGTACAGAAGACCGAACTAGTATAAATGAAAGTTAAGTAAGTAGGATATATGTTATAATTGTTATAATAGTTGCCCGTGAAGACATGCGCTTGAAACGTAGACCGTGCAAGTATAAATGAAAGTTAAGTGAGTGGGATATATATATATATTCATTTCACTTCCTCGAGACGGCACAAACGAACGGCTGTGAGACTTTCGAAAGCAAAACATGGGCTCTCGCACGCCAGTGTTTCCACTTTCAAACGGGCTCAACCCGTCATTTATGCCCACTCAGTAAAGACCCAGCAGGGCCTATATATATATATATATATATATATTTAAAATAATATTCAATCAATTTCCATTACCATAAATAATTTATCCAAAACTACTACAACCACCTTATCCACATACAGTGCATCCCGTATATCCTTAAGTATTTGTACAACTCGCTGTTACAGTGCTTGCAGCTATAGATGAAAGTTATGCTTTAATATTATTAATTTATGTTTGTAAATTGTAAACTTGTTAATTTAGTTATGTATTAATTGTTGTTGTAAAAGAATTTAGATTTGATAGTTATGTATTCACTGTATTTAAATTTGTATTATAATCCGATTTAAATTAATTTAATGTTACATTAATTGAATTTATCAGATTTTACTATGTAATAATTTAAGACTGAACACTTGAATTTAAAGAATTTAGTTTCGTTATTGTAGTTTAAAGTGAGTTATTTATCTCTTGTATATTATATTATACTTAATAAAATTTATCGGTAGTTAATGAATTTAAACTTTGTATATCTTATTAATTTCTTTATAGTAAGGTATTTAAACTAGTAATATTATATGCTAATGATTCGTTAACAAGTGTCAGCTATGTATTTAAATAAGAATCCTGTTGTAATATATATTACGTGATCTGAGAGAGATTTCTTGTAATATAATTATCTAATTGACTGTAATTACTTATAATTTGTTCATTGGTTGCTTATAATTCTTATTAGAATAATAAAGAGTTTGTTTGTAATTCTTGATCAAGATATTATAACTAATTGATTATATTAACACATATACTAAAATTTAAAATGTATCCGTACATACAAATACACTGGTAACCATCAAAAATAAAAGGTTGTTGACAACTTATTGTATAATTTGCATTAATGTTACCATTAGCAAGTCCTGTCAAACACAAACCATAAACAGGCATATTTAAACCAATGCATATGTTTTCGCATAATAATACAACATTTTGAGTTAACATAAGCTTCATCATATAGTTATTACCAACAATATTTTCACTATTACTGCAAATTTATACTCCATTTGTTTATATTATTAATTGCGGAATATTAATTTTTGATATTAAATTGCCACTATTATTACTATATATTTAATTATATCCTATTATTTAAATATTTATTAACTCAAATACAATATCATCCATAATTACTTAAATTAATCCAGCAAACTATTATGATTAAAATCTAAATTATACTTATGTATTCGAAATTAATAGTTTTGACATTGAATTTTACATTATTGTAGATAAAAATTAACCTAAAGCGGTAAATATTAGTGTTGAATTATTTATACTTGTATCACATTTTTAACATATTAATGAACCAAACACAATTTCAAATTTAATACTTACATTAATTAATGAATGCTAAATATATTGTAATTAACTACTAATGCCAAATACTGCAAAATTATTAATATGAACTATATCTAACTGCAATATAGTCTCTGCCACTGCATCTGTCTAAATAAATATATTACTGGATTACTAACTAATAATCATATTGTTATTTATGACAATATTATTTAACACTTTTGACTTTTGACAATAACTGTATTAATTATTATCTACCAGTATTTCTTTTGAACATACATTTCGACTAACTTATATTTATCTAAATACTATAGAACATAACATATTTAATTTTGTAAATGTTTACTTTAACCTTTCTTCCTCTTTATTATATGAAATAATAAAAGAAAAATTACACTGAGTAGCTCGGAAACATGTAACGTATGTTTAACATGTTAAACATGTGTAACCTATTTGTGCTTATATCAAGGTATAATTTAACGATTTTACTTAAGTATTGATAGTCTAATGGTATATACTGTATATAGTTCATTGAATTCTTATAGACGTCGAGGAATCGATTCCCGGTTCTTTGACATTTTATTTATTTGACTGCTGTTTAACACAGTAATTGCTTTGGGATCGAGAACAGTTTTAAAACTAAACACATGATATTTATACAATTAGTCCTTGTAATACATTTCTTGATATCAAACTATTATTTAGTACAACGAAGATTACAATTTACATATTTATACAATGTTGTGTGAATGTATTTTGTAGATTAAATCGTCAACAAGTTGTGAACTAAATAGTTTATTTTGAGTAATGTCTAAAATTTTACTAAAGTCACTGTTATATACAATGAACTTACTTGTAAAGATATTTAAGCTTCTTATTATTATATTATTCGTTGTACTAAATTATAATAAGGCAGTATCTTTTTTGATTTCATATGTCCAAGTCTTAGATATACCCATTGCAATGACTTGTTTAATGGTTAAAGTGCCGCCATTTAGTGCATAATGAAGTATATTGCGCAGATGGACGTCCATCTTAAATTATTATTGCGTTTTCCAGGATTGGGCATTTAGAATTTGAAGTGAATTTATAAAATGATCAAATAACATATGAAACCTTATATATGCACAAAATATAACATTTAATGTATTAAATACTTTCTGTATGAGTTCACTTTTAACGGTGAATAACTGTACATATATATTTATTTAATAACGACGTCTAACTGAAATGAAAAACCAAATCTGATATGAAATATGAGCCATAATCAGCCAGATTTACTCTCACTTATAGACTCCTTGATATTTTTTGGAAATCAAGAGGGGGTCTGTATGTGAATAGGGCTGGTGTTCAAGTTGTATTCCTCTATAAATAATTTAAGAAGAACTTCAAGTTGTACATTCCTCACTTGGATGGAAGATCAGAAGGTCAAATCAAGAGCTTCTACCTAAATGTGGTGCACACAACAATAAACAAATACAGAAGTCTAAAGAAAGTTATTAAACTATTAACAAGACAAGTTCGCTAAAATCAACACCTGATCGAAATAAATGAATTAGTTTAAGAATCTACAACTTGATTTATTGTTGTGATATTTATAATAATTAAAAACGTCAAAACTAAGATATATTTCTAATTTTCTTATATCTATACAGTTATTTATTTTAGTTACAGTTAATTATTACGATTGCATTTTACTGTATTCTAGGATTGTAGCAGATGATATTTATAATATTTATTACAAATATAATAATAACATGACTCACTCAACAGCCTAAGTCCAAGAATACGTGTAGATGCAATTAGTAACTATATATCAGGCATTTTACTATAGTCCAAGTAAAATTAATATATTTTTTAATAATTTTCCCAGTTTATTATTATATAATAATTTAATATATATAATTTAATATATATAATAATAATTTAAGATGGACGTCCATCTGCGCAATATACTTCATTATGCACTAAATGGCGGCACTTTAACCATTAAACAAGTCATTGCAATGGGTATATCTAAGACTTGGACATATGAAATCAAAAAAGATACTGCCTTATTATAATTTAGTACAACGAATAATATAATAATAAGAAGCTTAAATATCTTTACAAGTAAGTTCATTGTATATAACAGTGACTTTAGTAAAATTTTAGACATTACTCAAAATAAACTATTTAGTTCACAACTTGTTGACGATTTAATCTACAAAATACATTCACACAACATTGTATAAATATGTAAATTGTAATCTTCGTTGTACTAAATAATAGTTTGATATCAAGAAATGTATTACAAGGACTAATTGTATAAATATCATGTGTTTAGTTTTAAAACTGTTCTCGATCCCAAAGCAATTACTGTACATATAGGTAATATTTATATATTACGTATGTACATATAAATTTATATTACGTACTTTATGATGTAAAGTTAATTTTTAATCATAAACACAACAAACGCATAACCACACAGAAATGAGGAAATATAACATCACTTTGTTTGAATAAAAGATGTTAACTAACTTGATAAACTGGGAAAATTATTAAAAAATATATTAATTTTACTTGGACTATAGTAAAATGCCTGATATATAGTTACTAATTGCATCTACACGTATTCTTGGACTTAGGCTGTTGAATGAGTCATGTTATTATTATATTTGTAATAAATATTATAAATATCATCTGCTACAATCCTAGAATACAGTAAAATGCAATCGTAATAATTAACTGTAACTAAAATAAATAACTGTATAGATATAAGAAAATTAGAAATATATCTTAGTTTTGACGTTTTTAATTATTATAAATATCACAACAATAAATCAAGTTGTAGATTCTTAAACTAATTCATTTATTTCGATCAGGTGTTGATTTTAGCGAACTTGTCTTGTTAATAGTTTAATAACTTTCTTTAGACTTCTGTATTTGTTTATTGTTGTGTGCACCACATTTTGGTAGAAGCTCTTGATTTGACCTTCTGATCTTCCATCCAAGTGAGGAATGTACAACTTGAAGTTCTTCTTAAATTATTTATAGAGGAATACAACTTGAACACCAGCCCTATTCACATACAGACCCCCTCTTGATTTCCAAAAAATATCAAGGAGTCTATAAGTGAGAGTAAATCTGGCTGATTATGGCTCATATTTCATATCAGATTTGGTTTTTCATTTCAGTTAGACGTCGTTATTAAATAAATATATATGTACAGTTATTCACCGTTAAAAGTGAACTCATACAGAAAGTATTTAATACATTAAATGTTATATTTTGTGCATATATAAGGTTTCATATGTTATTTGATCATTTTATAAATTCACTTCAAATTCTAAATGCTCAATCCTGGAAAACGCAAGTAATAATTTAAGATAGACGTCCATCTGCGCAATATACTTCATTATGCACTAAATGGCGGCACTTTAACCATTAAACAAGTCATTGCAATGGGTATATCTAAGACTTGGACATATGAAATCAAAAAAGATACTGCCTTATTATAATTTAGTACAACGAATAATATAATAATAAGAAGCTTAAATATCTTTACAAGTAAGTTCATTGTATATAACAGTGACTTTAGTAAAATTTTAGACATTACTCAAAATAAACTATTTAGTTCACAACTTGTTGACGATTTAATCTACAAAATACATTCACACAACATTGTATAAATATGTAAATTGTAATCTTCGTTGTACTAAATAATAGTTTGATATCAAGAAATGTATTACAAGGACTAATTGTATAAATATCATGTGTTTAGTTTTAAAACTGTTCTCGATCCCAAAGCAATTACTGTGTTAAACAGCAGTCAAATAAATAAAATGTCAAAGAACCGGGAATCGATTCCTCGACGTCTATAAGAATTCAATGAACTATATACAGTATATACCATTAGACTATCAATACTTAAGTAAAATCGTTAAATTATACCTTGATATAAGCACAAATAGGTTACACATGTTTAACATGTTAAACATACGTTACATGTTTCCGAGCTACTCAGTGTAATTTTTCTTTTATTATTTCATATAATAAAGAGGAAGAAAGGTTAAAGTAAACATTTACAAAATTAAATATGTTATGTTCTATAGTATTTAGATAAATATAAGTTAGTCGAAATGTATGTTCAAAAGAAATACTGGTAGATAATAATTAATACAGTTATTGTCAAAAGTCAAAAGTGTTAAATAATATTGTCATAAATAACAATATGATTATTAGTTAATAATCCAGTAATATATTTATTTAGACAGATGCAGTGGCAGAGACTATATTGCAGTTAGATATAGTTCATATTAATAATTTTGCAGTATTTGGCATTAGTAGTTAATTACAATATATTTAGCATTCATTAATTAATGTAAGTATTAAATTTGAAATTGTGTTTGGTTCATTAATATGTTAAAAATGTGATACAAGTATAAATAATTCAACACTAATATTTACCGCTTTAGGTTAATTTTTATCTACAATAATGTAAAATTCAATGTCAAAACTATTAATTTCGAATACATAAGTATAATTTAGATTTTAATCATAATAGTTTGCTGGATTAATTTAAGTAATTATGGATGATATTGTATTTGAGTTAATAAATATTTAAATAATAGGATATAATTAAATATATAGTAATAATAGTGGCAATTTAATATCAAAAATTAATATTCCGCAATTAATAATATAAACAAATGGAGTATAAATTTGCAGTAATAGTGAAAATATTGTTGGTAATAACTATATGATGAAGCTTATGTTAACTCAAAATGTTGTATTATTATGCGAAAACATATGCATTGGTTTAAATATGCCTGTTTATGGTTTGTGTTTGACAGGACTTGCTAATGGTAACATTAATGCAAATTATACAATAAGTTGTCAACAACCTTTTATTTTTGATGGTTACCAGTGTATTTGTATGTACGGATACATTTTAAATTTTAGTATATGTGTTAATATAATCAATTAGTTATAATATCTTGATCAAGAATTACAAACAAACTCTTTATTATTCTAATAAGAATTATAAGCAACCAATGAACAAATTATAAGTAATTACAGTCAATTAGATAATTATATTACAAGAAATCTCTCTCAGATCACGTAATATATATTACAACAGGATTCTTATTTAAATACATAGCTGACACTTGTTAACGAATCATTAGCATATAATATTACTAGTTTAAATACCTTACTATAAAGAAATTAATAAGATATACAAAGTTTAAATTCATTAACTACCGATAAATTTTATTAAGTATAATATAATATACAAGAGATAAATAACTCACTTTAAACTACAATAACGAAACTAAATTCTTTAAATTCAAGTGTTCAGTCTTAAATTATTACATAGTAAAATCTGATAAATTCAATTAATGTAACATTAAATTAATTTAAATCGGATTATAATACAAATTTAAATACAGTGAATACATAACTATCAAATCTAAATTCTTTTACAACAACAATTAATACATAACTAAATTAACAAGTTTACAATTTACAAACATAAATTAATAATATTAAAGCATAACTTTCATCTATAGCTGCAAGCACTGTAACAGCGAGTTGTACAAATACTTAAGGATATACGGGATGCACTGTATGTGGATAAGGTGGTTGTAGTAGTTTTGGATAAATTATTTATGGTAATGGAAATTGATTGAATATTATTTTAAATATATATATATATATATATATAGGCCCTGCTGGGTCTTTACTGAGTGGGCATAAATGACGGGTTGAGCCCGTTTGAAAGTGGAAACACTGGCGTGCGAGAGCCCATGTTTTGCTTTCGAAAGTCTCACAGCCGTTCGTTTGTGCCGTCTCGAGGAAGTGAAATGAATATATATATATATCCCACTCACTTAACTTTCATTTATACTTGCACGGTCTACGTTTCAAGCGCATGTCTTCACGGGCAACTATTATAACAATTATAACATATATCCTACTTACTTAACTTTCATTTATACTAGTTCGGTCTTCTGTACAGGAACTGTAAGTTCACGCGAATGATCATTTGTTTTAGATACACCAATGTACGTTAGGCGCACCTCCGCAGCCAAGGCGACCAACGACTCAGGTACACGCCTCCAGGGGCGTAACGCGGCTGCTTCGTGCAAGTAGATCTATACGGGAATCCACCTGCGTCGTACCATCTGCAATTCTAAGGAAGCAATGGAGCGGTTGCCGCTTTCCAATCCTGAAAGCTCGTTGATGGCTTGCCCTTAGCCATACAGATCCTTGATGATGCCAGCTCAGCACTTTGAATCGGGGGATTTTACCTTCCGCAACCGATTTGGCCGAGCCGCATCACAGAAAGTTGGACGCGGCGAGGAACGAGAAGCGCAACCGAATGAACCCATCATCGACCACACTAAGCAAAGCCGGTATTCCAGCAATGCCTCTTCAGCTCTAACGTCGAACACCGAGCCTAATCGTTCGTTATTATAGTGTTTTAATAACATTTTAATTTTAATGGTATTTTTCACTCGCAACTCCCCTACTCAACATGCTTTCAACAAAAATATCTCCAAAACAAACTCAATTAGCCATGCGAGAAATTTGGTTAGAGAGGAATGTTGTTGGTTTCTTATTGATCATTGGTTAGAAAGGAAATGTGATGATCAGAGAAAAATAATTATATATCCAACGGAAAATTCTGTCGATGATTATGAATATGTTAAACGATTTATTTTCAGTTTGTAATAATTCATTAATAATACAGTATATAAGTATAATTATAACGCGATTGATTCAATTCTCTTCACAATATCAAATATAACATAGAATTAATAGATATCTCTTTAGCAAAAAGGCTTTTTACAGACAATTTTTGTGCGAGCTAGAAGCTTTTTATGAGGGGGAAACGCGAACTTAGGAGTATTTATAACTGTGAGTAAAACTGATATTTTATATTTACACTACACTACCCCTATGTTCAGATCATCACTTGTACACAGTTAGCGAAATAGTTATAATAATGACTGCTGTCAATAATACTGTCAATAATAACATTTTATTGGCAATGTCTTCGAATGAATTTGACTATCTATTCGTTACTAAAATTCTTTTTATTTGTCAACTAATTTGTCAACCACTGATATTTAACAATTCCAGCAATTCATGCTTCGTTAGTCTAAATTGAACCTGGTTCCATTTTCTTCACTTAATAATTATCTGAATTTAATTGGGTTATCCAGTAACTAATATTATTTTAACATAAAACACTACTGAGTAATAATTCAAAACTTACTGATAGAAGTCGTACATCAACGTACTTGCATCTCTTAGTTACTACTACTTAATAGAATTCAAATTCTTCATATTACTTCTTAAACCTTCCAGCTCCATAGACCTTCGTCATCTCTATAGTAGAGCCACCCAACGTTTCATTTCTAACGTACGTTAAGGATTTCTAACGTTTTTCGCGTTAAAACAGATGTTACAAGCACGTTACACTTTTATTAATTTTGTGGGGATTGACGTATTATAGTATTATACAAATAATAAAATTCCGTATTTCCACTTCACTTAAAATATTTGAAATATTTATAAATATTCTTGCTTTAAAATGATATTAAGGAGTAATTTAAACATTTAATATACAATATTTTGCTCAGAACACTAAAATATAACGTAGAAAGATAATTTATAGTTGTAAAACAAGTATAATAATATATTATATTTTATCGTTTTTACAAGCGTTTAAAGCTTTAATTGAATGAATTTTTACATTTAAATTAGTTTAATTACTATAATACGGTATAATATAACTGTAAAGTTGATTTATATTGTTTATTAATATATAGTGCAAATTATGATTTAATTTCTAACGTCATGTACGTTAGAGACTTTTCTAATGTATTTTCCTTTTCTAACGCGTTATAACGTCTTTCTCAGTTTTCTAACGCTTATTGGTTGGCTTTACTCTATGGTATATTCTAATAAATTTCCCTTTATGAAATCATAACATTTATTTTTTCTATAAGTTCATCAATTGTAAAATAAACAGGATGTACTCCAAATGTTGACTCAAATAAGAATTCTAACTTCTCGCTATCATCTGGTGTATTTTCTATAAAATATTTATAGAATGTTAACTGATCTCTATACTATATGATATCTATAAAATTTCTAAAATATTTCTCTTTATAATCTTGTTATCCCATCGTATGCAATTTCATATGTTTCTCAGTACGATCTCATTGCAGCACCTGTCAAACACCAGCCAAAGTTTAGCCCAACGTACGGCCAATTTAAATCAAGCAAAATAGCTCCAGATGACCCTAAAACGAATAAAGATCCTGGGAAAGTCTTACATCAGGGAAACGCCAATGTGATGATTATCCACAACGACAAACAATAAGGTGATATTTACAATTATTATTAATAAAACCTAATTATTAACTTAATTATAAACATATTACAACATCAATATTATGAGAATTAACTAAACTTAGATTCATTGATTGTCATCATAAATGAGATGAAGATGGAATGATAAAATTGATGTATTACATATTATTCATTATTATAATTCACAACATCAGCGAGCTGACTTCATATTGCAGCACTTGTATGCGTTCGCAAATTTGTTGGATTGAGTCGAGTCCTTCAACTTCGGCTCCAACTCCGTCTTGCAGTTGTCCGCACATTTTCTTCAGAAATTCTTCGCATTTTTGCAGGTCTTCTTGGCATTGCAAATCGCTTCCAACCCGCACGCCATTAATTTATTAATTGTTGAAGTACTACGTGAGGTCGAAGTAGTTTTGAATTTTGTCTTGTATGTAGTCCAGTGGCAGCGCGATTAAGTGTTTCGACTCCTCTAGCAGTTCCTGGTTCATATTCGTCAGCAGTGGGTGCACCACCTCCGCGTACTCCTTCTCGCTCTTAACTTTTTGCAGTTCGATTATTTTCTCCTTATGTATTTGAACTGCGTCCAATATACTGTTCCTGCTCGCGTCCAGGCGCATGAGTCTTTCCTTCCTCGCCAGCAGAGAGAACTATTTAGTTCACAACTTGTTGACGATTTAATCTACAAAATACATTCACACAACATTGTATAAATATGTAAATTGTAATCTTCGTTGTACTAAATAATAGTTTGATATCAAGAAATGTATTACAAGGACTAATTGTATAAATATCATGTGTTTAGTTTTAAAATGTCTCAAAAGAACTAATCTTACTTCTCACATATAGGTAATATTTATATATTACGTATGTACATATAAATTTATATTACATACTTTATGATGTAAAGTTAATTTTTAATCATAAACACAACAAACGCATAACCACACAGAAATGAGGAAATATAACATCACTTTGTTTGAATAAAAGATGTTAACTAACTTGATAAACTGGGAAAATTATTAAAAAATATATTAATTTTACTTGGACTATAGTAAAATGCCTGATATATAGTTACTAATTGCATCTACACGTATTCTTGGACTTAGGCTGTTGAATGAGTCATGTTATTATTATATTTGTAATAAATATTATAAATATCATCTGCTACAATCCTAGAATACAGTAAAATGCAATCGTAATAATTAACTGTAACTAAAATAAATAACTGTATAGATATAAGAAAATTAGAAATATATCTTAGTTTTGACGTTTTTAATTATTATAAATATCACAACAATAAATCAAGTTGTAGATTCTTAAACTAATTCATTTATTTCGATCAGGTGTTGATTTTAGCGAACTTGTCTTGTTAATAGTTTAATAACTTTCTTTAGACTTCTGTATTTGTTTATTGTTGTGTGCACCACATTTAGGTAGAAGCTCTTGATTTGACCTTCTGATCTTCCATCCAAGTGAGGAATGTACAACTTGAAGTTCTTCTTAAATTATTTATAGAGGAATACAACTTGAACACCAGCCCTATTCACATACAGACCCCCTCTTGATTTCCAAAAAATATCAAGGAGTCTATAAGTGAGAGTAAATCTGGCTGATTATGGCTCATATTTCATATCAGATTTGGTTTTTCATTTCAGTTAGACGTCGTTATTAAATAAATATATATGTACAGTTATTCACCGTTAAAAGTGAACTCATACAGAAAGTATTTAATACATTAAATGTTATATTTTGTGCATATATAAGGTTTCATATGTTATTTGATCATTTTATAAATTCACTTCAAATTCTAAATGCCCAATCCTGGAAAACGCAATAATAATTTAAGATGGACGTCCATCTGCGCAATATACTTCATTATGCACTAAATGGCGGCACTTTAACCATTAAACAAGTCATTGCAATGGGTATATCTAAGACTTGGACATATGAAATCAAAAAAGATACTGCCTTATTATAATTTAGTACAACGAATAATATAATAATAAGAAGCTTAAATATCTTTACAAGTAAGTTCATTGTATATAACAGCGACTTTAGTAAAATTTTAGACATTACTCAAAATAAACTATTTAGTTCACAACTTGTTGACGATTTAATCTACAAAATACATTCACACAACATTGTATAAATATGTAAATTGTAATCTTCGTTGTACTAAATAATAGTTTGATATCAAGAAATGTATTACAAGGACTAATTGTATAAATATCATGTGTTTAGTTTTAAAATGTCTCAAAAGAACTAATCTTACTTCTCACATATAGGTAATATTTATATATTACGTATGTACATATAAATTTATATTACGTACTTTATGATGTAAAGTTAATTTTTAATCATAAACACAACAAACGCATAACCACACAGAAATGAGGAAATATAACATCACTTTGTTTGAATAAAAGATGTTAACTAACTTGATAAACTGGGAAAATTATTAAAAAATATATTAATTTTACTTGGACTATAGTAAAATGCCTGATATATAGTTACTAATTGCATCTACACGTATTCTTGGACTTAGGCTGTTGAGTGAGTCATGTTATTATTATATTTGTAATAAATATTATAAATATCATCTGCTACAATCCTAGAATACAGTAAAATGCAATCGTAATAATTAACTGTAACTAAAATAAATAACTGTATAGATATAAGAAAATTAGAAATATATCTTAGTTTTGACGTTTTTAATTATTATAAATATCACAACAATAAATCAAGTTGTAGATTCTTAAACTAATTCATTTATTTCGATCAGGTGTTGATTTTAGCGAACTTGTCTTGTTAATAGTTTAATAACTTTCTTTAGACTTCTGTATTTGTTTATTGTTGTGTGCACCACATTTAGGTAGAAGCTCTTGATTTGACCTTCTGATCTTCCATCCAAGTGAGGAATGTACAACTTGAAGTTCTTCTTAAATTATTTATAGAGGAATACAACTTGAACACCAGCCCTATTCACATACAGACCCCCTCTTGATTTCCAAAAAATATCAAGGAGTCTATAAGTGAGAGTAAATCTGGCTGATTATGGCTCATATTTCATATCAGATTTGGTTTTTCATTTCAGTTAGACGTCGTTATTAAATAAATATATATGTACAGTTATTCACCGTTAAAAGTGAACTCATACAGAAAGTATTTAATACATTAAATGTTATATTTTGTGCATATATAAGGTTTCATATGTTATTTGATCATTTTATAAATTCACTTCAAATTCTAAATGCCCAATCCTGGAAAACGCAATAATAATTTAAGATGGACGTCCATCTGCGCAATATACTTCATTATGCACTAAATGGCGGCACTTTAACCATTAAACAAGTCATTGCAATGGGTATATCTAAGACTTGGACATATGAAATCAAAAAAGATACTGCCTTATTATAATTTAGTACAACGAATAATATAATAATAAGAAGCTTAAATATCTTTACAAGTAAGTTCATTGTATATAACAGCGACTTTAGTAAAAATTTTTTAAGTATAAAGTTTTTATCTTCTTACTTCCAACGTTTATTAGACAAAAATATATCCAAGGCCTTGATTAGGAAAACCGGCACTATTTTTGGTTGGGTTCATGTGGGTTAAAACCCGGAAATACCTGTCAAAAAGCACCTTAATAAAAATCATCACATCAAACCTAAAATAACCCACTCCAAACATTAAATGTTGGGTTCATGCAGCTGAACTTCGAGGACAAACTTCTGACTCAGACGAACGGGCACAAGAAGCAGTTTATTTAATCCGCTCAGATCACGCACAGAGACTTCAGGCAGTTCACATTTTAAATATATTATATCGTTTATCACTTAAATTTTGATTATTCTAATAAATCATCAAGCTGTGTGTTTATTATAATGGTGCTGAACTTGAATATTGAAACTTTACAAGGTGAGCTAAGTTTTCTATCAATATACATGTTGCTATCGTCGAACACCTTCTAAACGTATACTTCTAAATCTTGACCTTAACGCTTAACATTTGGCTCCTGTATTGTTTAAAGCAGGTTATTGCTCGACATAATTCTAGACGCTAATTTAGATGGTTATCTTGATGTGTGTCTAGAATTACGTGCTTTCAACACATTTGCGTCATGACAAGAATTATATCTCACTTGTAGGCTACCAGTGAGCAGAATGAACTTGTTCGAGATCCAAGATTTGCTTCGTAAAATACCGTTCATTATGACTGAGTACTGCTATGATGTCACGAGAATCTAAAATGAGAACATGTTCGACTGTTCTTTAACCTCCGTTTATTTTAGAAGGTATTCGTAAATATATTCGTGAGTTGCTCTGTTTTGTAAGAATTAGTATTTTGACAAGTCGTCCTGGAATATAAGCCCTGTTGTCAACTACAATCGGCTCGAAGATTCGACGAATTCAATGTTGTAAAATAACTCTGAGTTAACGCTTTGTATATAGTTAATGTTGTTTCTTATTCTTCGATGATTGCATGTTTTGCTCTCGCTACTCAAATATGATAATATCTTTTAATCTTCCATCTTTTAATCTTCGGAATAATAGAAGTCGAATGAAGGTTTTGAAATCTTGAATTTAAGAACCAATATAATGATAAGCAACAATAAAGGAATACATATTTAGTACATAATCGTAACGGTCTCTTATATACTTAAATTAAGCTTAATAATATTTGTATTATTAAACACGTAGTTTGTAGAATAAGTTGTACTTTATTATCTGCTGTTTAAATTACCGTAGTAATACATTATTCCATCTACAGATGGTTGAATTACAACTTTAAAATCTTTTGTGTAATTTGATATTACCAAGTTTTTGTAGATAATCAATAACCCATCAATAGCTCCTAGTTGTTTAACAATTATTTAACCACTTAAAAAATAATCGCAAGAAGCATTAAATATAACAGATCGTTGGTGTATTTCAGATTTGTTATAATCGCTTTCAGATATTCTGTTTTGGTATGTTGATTTGTTTTGAGTTATTATTATGGTATATTCCTTTTCTTGAGATAGTTTGAACGCATTTATCCAAAAACTACTATCAAACTCCAAGATATTTTGAATATTACCATAAGTATAATTTACAAAAATATTCTTTATATATTTTTGTTTAAAAAGAATTTATTTTACTCCGTTCTAATACTATGAATTCTCAACTCCTGCAATGTATCTCATATTCAAGTCAAAGAGCGTGTATGGCTCATCGACTGGGAACTGGTACGGCTAATTGAGAACGACTGTCAGAAAGCCGCCGACGGTGGTTTAGTTGTCGATCGTCTTAGACTGAACAGTTAGCGCTTTTGTTACGCTAAGTTTACCGTTGATCTGTCCAACTCTGAACTTTTCAGTTAGAGCAGTTGGTTGTGCTTTCAATTGTTCCCTCATGATTAGCTCCCAGTTATCGCCCGTTGAAAATGAGAAATGATGCAATTAATATACTTCCATGTTTTATTTGTACAAATTTATTCTTTCCAGAATCAATTTTTATACTTCTTAAGATTTACTATGATATTCATTTGCAAGATATTAATCATATTCGTTGTCAAATAAGGATCTATAAGACTAAACTGAATTATCCACATTTAAATTACTAAGTACTACTTCACTAACATCCTATTATGTAATTATATTTTTTAGATTGTTCGTCATTGCTGTAAACATAGAAATATCGTTTAATCCATACCAAATATCAAATATTATAAGCGGAATTACAATAATAGTATCGTCAGAAACTATTTCATCAAACATTACATTTACCATTTTATTATCAACAACTTTTTATATTTAATATATGAAGCGATAATCGTCAATTATTTCGGTAGAAAAATAAGAATTTGAAACAACAAAACTAATTAATGGCAGTTAGAATCCTTCATAAGCTTTATCTATACTGATTAAGTATAGGAATTATTCTATTTAACTCATAAAGTACGATATATTACCACTATGTTTTAAGTTTTTATATTACTTTATTATTATTTCTTCATATGAATGCAGATTGAACTTCTTTTATTTTGAAATTTAACATCTGTTGATTTGTTTGTTTGGATGAAAAGTTTACTTCATTAGAGATTAATAATTTAAAAATTTCGAAGATTCATTAACGCAACCTTATATATTGTTGCATATTTATGACGAAGATAGATGTGATGGAGAAGATATAGATCTTAGAGCAGTTAAGTTGTAATGTGAACTTGATACATAATTATGAAATAATTCTAGCTAATCTATATATAATTTATCTTAAGTATTACAAAATTAATATGGTAATCTTAATAATTATCCTAAAAATGTGCTTGAAAGTGTACTCACAGAAATATGTTTTCGTGATTTGAATTATTTTTAGTATTTTGTTGATTATGTAATCATGAATATTTCGTTATCTATAATATTAAATACTTACTATTTTGTTACTTGAATATAATCAGAATGGTTAGTGTTTATATCCAATTAATTAAATACCAACGGCTAATAAGTATAGTAAGCATCAATATTTCCATTCGTGTTCATAACCACACTAGAATATTGAGCAAAAAGATCAATAAGTGTTCTTTTCGTTTTTGTATCCAATATTGTTGTTCTTGATACCATGTCTACACCAAACATGCTAAAAGATAAATATTGTGTATAATCAACAGTTTTAAATATACTTCCAACATATACTGAATCGACATAAACAGGTTTTATAAATACAATTGTTTTATTTACGTTTCCGAATTTCGGGGTTTCGTCGTAAAATAATTGATTTAGATATTGAATGATTGATTTTAGAGAGCTGTTCCGATACTGAGTTTCATTGCTGTAACTTAAGAACAGTTATATGTGCTGGTTGAATCTTTGCATGAAATAATTACATTATTCTTTTGAGACCATTATGATAATTCTGTTTAAACTAGATTTCAAATCAGGTTGAAGATAGTTGCAATGCTTTGTGAATATGATAAATACAAAATAACTTGTATACTCGATAATATTAGTTCCATTTTTTATTCTGTAATTTTAACCAATATTTTGGGCTTCTATTTCGCTTTAGATTTCTCGGATGAACTGAAAGTCATTAACTTAATTTTCATATTTAATATTTTTCTTTATGAATTCTATTATAGGATACTGCAAAATAATTGCTTACAACAAAGAGAGGTATTTTTCATTATACAATTTTTCAAAAATATTTACTTATTTGTTATTGATTATAATGAAAATCCAAACTCTGTCTACTAATGAGCTTGTTTCAAGTATTGTAGTGTTAAGAATATCTATTTCTTCAAAATCATCGAAAATATATACTATGTCCTTGCTAAATCTGCTATAAATCATCGGATTTGTGAATGGAACTCCTTAATTTAGTTACTATAAATTATTAATAATGAAATATGAGTTATTATTTCCAATTTTTTCTCTTATTTGCTCTGCTGTGTCATTGTTTGTGATGTTACTCGCTAATGTATTAAGTTCGTCTAGTTCGTACTGATATGCATCAAAATAGTGAACTTTTTGAGTGTTAAAAAACTGATCAACATCTGGAAGCTGCAAATATAAACGGGCCTTTGCTTCTTCACACCAATCTCTCATCCAATCAATACTTATGTAAAAATTTAGAACATACATAGCGTCCGAAAAGGACAGCATCCCGGATAAAGCCATATATTCGTAGGCTGATGTTCTATCTTAGTAATCTTTGAATAATGAAAGCTTTGGATCATAATATGTAAAATTCTTCATATTCAATATTTCCCGAACACTGTTAAATATATTACCAATGTTTGCAGATGATATAGATGTTTCTTCAAAATTCTGGAGTTTATCTTGAAGCTCGTCGAACTTTAAGCTGAAAATGGAAATAAACAAATACATATAATTGAAGTGGTTTCTTAAAACATTCTATATATGATACTAATAACAATAGATAAAGTTTAATACTAATACTCTATTTGTTTAAATATATAAATTTGAATTTGCAAAATGTATTTCAAGCAGCAGATTAAATTTAAGCATTTGTAGTAAAAGAGTATTGATACTGATATTATGTATCTATCGAATTAACATATTTATATTTGTGTATATCGGCTATATTATCCATGGATTGATATATCGGCTCACTCTTTTGGTAAATCTCAAAAACATCAGTTAATTCTATCACAGATAACTTTCAAACAGTCTTAAACTTAAATTTGTTATTTTTGAATGGTGTGATGTATTCTACTCTATGTTAAACTAATACTATATAAATGAACTATATATACTACACAAATTAACTCTATTTTTACTTTTAAACTTCAACATATTAATTTGGCAAATGAGTTATTATTAAATGATCTCTTCTTATAAGTGAAATTTAAAACACATGATATTTGTCACTCGCTTACAAGGGGGTTTGATATCAAATAACCCCCTTGTAAGCGAGTTTACATACTCCAATTGTGCTTACAAGCGAAAATGCGACCCCCTTCTGAGTGATGTAATGTAGTATGTAATGACTTCTTTAAGTTTAGATTCTAAACACCCATCAAATATAAATAACCCACTCCAAACATTAAATGGAGTCTGTTGGGTTCGTGCAGCTGAACTTCGAGGACAAACTTCTGACTCAGACGAACGGGCACAAGAAGCAGTTTATTTAATCCGCTCAGATCACGCACAGAGACTTCAGGCAGTTCACGTTTTAAACGAATTTCATCGATTTTAACGAGGAATGCCAGCGGTTAATACTTGCAATTGGGCCCTACAAAATGATAATTAACACTCAAAAGGTGATCATTATCACCGAACTCACCAAAAATATCATCTCGGAGGCATACAACTTCGCACAACACCTGATGGAACAATACGACCAACAAAACGTGTTCAATTACGTGTTCGACCAACTACTACTGCACATATCCGATCAGAATAACACCATACACCACCAACTACTAGAAAACTCGGCCAAACTCGACGCACGAGACACAAACGCACTCCAAGAACAGTTCAAAAACGTATCACACCAAGATAAACTCGTATCATCAGTGGTACAGGTTCTATAAGACCTGTTCGACTCAGACCAAACCATACTTAACACCGATACAATCGAAGACTACCTGCAATCAGTAAGAAATATGAAACACGAACTCACAGAACTAGCCAACATCACCAAAATCAAATAAATCAACCAAAAAATGCTTCTTACATCAAATAGAAACGATATCCTAAAATCAACACTCACTACCAATCTCTTCAGCGTGTCACTATCGATGGGAGCCATGGTTTTCAGCATGTTCGGTATGAACCTTATTAACACACTTGAAGAAAACACTATTGCATTTTTCATTATTCTAGCAATTGTCATACTAATGTGCATAGTAATATTTATCTGGATCAGATTGAGCATTAAAACGGAAATGACTGTCTACAAAAATAAGAAGTGATGAATTTTGTTACAATATTATAATTTACCAATTATATTTTCTTATTGATCATTGGTTTAGATAGGAAAGGAAATGTGATGATCAGAGAAAAAAGGTGACCAGTATAGACGTAATTTACTGTGTAATGTTTTAACGTATTTCGCTCATTTTCGTTGGATTATTCTTCATATAACGCCTTTAAACATTTAATAAAATGTTTATCTCATATCATTGATGTATTTGTTACTGATACCTAAAGGTCCACAAGCTTTTGTTGTATCGAGTTGCAAATAGTTTCGAATATTTCATTTTCAGAGAAGGTTTTGATAAAGTCTGAAGTTTAATTTCAATTGTTTGTTTGAGAAGTGGAAATAGCTTCTAGAGTTGTTTTTGCAATGATCGATTTGTACTCGTCCTTTATTCTCGTCTTTCTTAATAAAGCTATAAAGTAATTCGAGTGCTTTATGGCTTGAATTATTTTATGATATGTCCTTTACCTAAGGTGTTCTCGTCAAATTTCTTGAGTTTCTTACCAGTTTTTGTCTATATGGCCTCTCTTTTTTCTTCTGTTCGTTTGGAGGCTTTCTAGGTTATTCTGGGATGTTTTTTATCCTCATTCCTTTTTTTCAATTTTTTAATGTTTAACGCACTGGTGGAGTCTTCAGAATCCTTCAATTGGTTTTAGTGGATCTATTGTTTTGATCATATCTTGGAATATAGCGAATTAGACCTACCTACTGCTTTTCAATTTTGGCGGAGTTGAAAAATGAAATATCTCTCAGAAAATGCCTCAACTTTAACCAAGTAGACCACGCGTGCTACCGTTTAACTCAACTTAACGCAGTCTGTCGCGATATCTAGTAGATACCGACGGTCTTCTCTCAAGGTCGCATTGACCGTTGTCATGCATACTAAGCCATCACGCTGCCAGCGATTCAGACTCTTCTTTCTAACTTGAGTTTTGCATAACTAGCCTTACCAGAGGTCTTGGCCGTGACATTTCTAGCTTGAAAACAATTACTCCCCCCTTCCCCGAGTGTGTGTGGTTCACCCAGCTACCTTATAACGATAGCAGGCGTTGAACTCTGCTTATAACTCCCATCTTGATGTAGTAGGTAATGGCCGAGAAATATCTTGAAATTTTAAGGCTTTCACCAGATGTCTGGGCTATAACCCAGATTGGTTTTCTCGAAGAATACATGCTGAACATATTGTTATTCATCAAATATTAGATCTTGTCTTTTATCTGCACTTTTATTCTGTTAGAATCGCATATTAGATGGTACTTGCAAATTGTTCATGTCTAAAAAATAGACTTGATATGTGAAATATTTTAATAAAAATTTATAAATGTAAACAATAGTGACAAATGATATCAGAATCCTCCGTAACCTTCTTCATCGTCTTCGCAATTTCCTTAAGTTTTAGCTTTTGTCTCTTCAACAAGTTTTTCAGCCACCTAAGTCTCCCCTATTATGCTTATACAACGTCTAGGAACTGTAACTATTTTCTCAGCTAACTACACTTCAATAAGCTTACCATCTTCGCCTACCTATCTTTAAAAGATTCCTTCTCTTCCTAAGTAATTTGGATCAGTAAGCTTAACACTAGCGCCTTATAGCATTTAAGTTTAACTTCTTTTATTTTAACTGATAATCGGTCCTCCTTCAACACAAATAACGTTTTTGGCAAGAACTGCTTAAATACCGACATCATCACCTGAAGATATTTAAATAAATAGACACGACCCAGTTTATTGAGATGAAATCTAAACAACTTTACCACGAGTTTGAGAATCTTTAATTCTAATAGTTGAAGATAAAGATACTGATTGAGGTGGATTGGATCCGTCTTGAACAATAGGAATTCTCTTTTTGTTGAAAACTGGTTGAAGTTCGGAAAGTGCCAGATTTACAACTCTGTTTTCAGTAGTTACTATTCTGGCTGATTTGTACAACAAAAATGTGACCACTCCGTCCATTCCAGAATTAAGTTTAACTAATTAATTCTTTTAGAATAATTTTTCGTCGGCAATAACTTCGTCGAGGGAAATACAAGTGTCTGACGATATGATTACGTCATCGCCTGTTATCTTATAGGAACGATCAATATATTCTTCAACAACATCAGCTCTAAGTTCAAGATATATTTTGTCATTTTCTTAAACTAAATCGATAACGCGGCCAGTAAGCCCATAAAATTGTTCGGAAATGACTTTTACGTGTGACGAACGGGGGATGTGTTTCATAAGCTGGAATCGTTCCACTTAAATAACTTGGTTGTTATATTCTGGATAAACTGCTTTGGTGATTAGAACGTCGTAGAGGAAATCTTAGCTAAGTTCGCGTACTATACCCAATGAACCTTGTAGGTTTTTCCCACTTTCGAGAAAGTCTTTAATGATGACTTAGTCATCCAATGAGAGTGGTTTCAGTTGTGTATTCAACTAAACTGCTTGGAAGTCGTTAGTTCTCCCGCTCAAAAACAGTTAATTGATTTATGCTTAATCAACATTTTTAATTGTGAGTAAGTTTTCATAGGCAATCTGAAGCACCAAAAGCCCTTGGTAATAAGTCCCTGATTTAAACGCAAGTTCTTGATTGAATGACTCTTCTGCTCCCAATTCCCTGTATTCTTCCAAAGCAATTCTATGTGGGTTTGTTTTCTCCTTTGAGTTCAAGCTTCTATACGAAGTTAGTGTTAAAACGCTGGCAGTTGCGGTTTTTTGGTTAGTTTTTAGAACTCTACATAACTTATTCTTGAATGTGGCTCCAATTCCGGCTCTTTTGATTAAAAAGTACTAATCCGGTTTGATATCCATTTCAGATTCACGTTTCTTAATAAAGACTTACATTTACTCATCTTGACGGTCTAATTGATGGATTTCCTTAAGAATCTAAACACGCTTTGTATGCGGTTGACGATTGTACTTACGCACGAAAGGCATGACATATGACTTAAATTAGCCTGCAAGACGCTCAGCGTCAATAGGATTATGAGATTCTATGTAAAGGCCTTCTGGGTCGTTGGGTGCATAAGTGACTGAGATTACATTATAAGATAGAGTTAATAGCTACTACTATACTTTGTAATTCTGCTTAGCCAAAAACTAAGTCATATGCATGCAGCATTTCAAGCCTTGCCCACGGCGCAAAGGAATTCTGTACAAATCGGGATCCTTATCATCAACTGCTGTTGTTATTATTTCTTCTTCCGCAAACTTAGCACGGATCTACTGCATTTTTAACTACTCACGTTCTTTTTTCTGCTCATTTTGTTTGTCTAGTGCTGCTTCTATTTCACGCCTTGATTTTACTGGACGCTGCTGCTCCAAATCGTCGTCATCATCCGCTATAAACGAATCAACAACATCAACTTCATAATCTTCTTCTTCTGTAAGCAAAGATTAATCGTCAACGTCCTCAGACGAAGGTTCTGGTTAATATTTTTTGGACATAATAATATGAAGTGGATGATTTTTACTCATATCTTATCTTTTTAAATTAGATGTCAATAACTTCAATTTTAACATTTAATAATATTTAAAATGATGTTGAAACACTCACTTCATTTTAACAACTCACTTCATTTTATTAAACTGTATTTGAATGCACTAGAATAGATCCATGAAGAACATCGGCTTTGCTAAATTAGAATACGGCGAAGTACTTTAACTTCGTACTTTGATTTGAAGGCCATGTAGCCATTTTTCGACACTATTGACAGGCCTATTTAAATTTTGGGGACTGGTTTATTTTCGTCATATTAGCCTTACCTTAAAAGGAAATATTAAATTTGCGGTTATTGACTTTCATTTTTGAGTGTACATTTGGCTCAAAGCTTTCTCATTAACTTCAAATATATGTTAATACAGTGTTAATAAATTGTAAAATAATAGTTTACAAATGGATATTAAAATATCTATAAACATTTGCATTCATATATAGATATAAGACTTTATTTTGATTATTTCACTTCTATATTTGATTTGTAAACATTGCTAAATGACTCTAGTTGTGTAAGCGATTTTGCATAATAGTGATATAAATATATACATAAGTATAAATCATAAATATACCGCTAGTTAAATATATAATATATATTAGTCTCACAAATTTTGTTTAACTTTGTAACTTTAAGTAATCCTTCTAATCTACTTATATTTAATGTATATTTATTATTCTATGTTTATATTGTCACGAAATTAATCGTATTCTATATCAGTAATTTTACAAATACGAAAATATATTTCATGTTGGAGTGAACATTTAAATATCATATTTCAATATAATTTTATAATATTACTATATTGTGAAATCAATTATTAATATTGGTCAAATAATAGACAAAATACAATATTTGACTAATTATATAAGTTGTTGATTTTGTATATAATTATTAGTAATTATTTATACAGTGCATTCTCTTTCACACCACTTTGCTATTATGAAAATATGACAATATTATATCTTTAAATCAGTATCTATATTGAATAGAAAACTCTATGGATAATACTAATATAGATATTTAACTACACACAGATCCCCTATTTATTTGGGTTTTACTGCGGTTATTCATATAGTTATTCAACTATCAATTATTTCAAACTCGTGGTATCGCATTCATGGGCTATAAATAGTTTTTAATCAATTAGACTAACGATCATACAAATTTGCGTGTCTCTATCTCATTTCTGAGTTAAACTGGAACTCTCAATTCGTATGGGGTGGAGGAACGGACCTGACGGGTTCGGGCGCAATAATTTCATTTATGATTATATAATAGCATATATTATGATCATGAATACCTATATAGAACGAAAATATCATAATCTCATTATTTCTTCCGAAATCTCAACTAATCAAATCATGTAGCTGTTTTAAAGTACCAAGTGTACTTTATTTTCGCTTTTTAATCAACTTATATGAAAATAATACAATATAAATGATATATAGCAAGTTTCTGTGTATTTCCACACCACAAATAAAATGCTGCACAAGCAATTTATCAGATAGGTGCGTCCGGATTTGAAATCTGTGAATACGCGGATGAAAATGTAGAATATACCGAGTAAGTTGTTCAAGCGGACGGAGTACAACGAGAAGGTTGGTTTTTGGTCACAAATAATAATTGAGTATTCCTGGAGCCGTTGTTCTCTGTCTTTGTCCGAGAAGGAGATTTCGCACTGTTTTCACCTGGACCAGAAGGATTGCAAGACCATCATCCGCCACATGCTCTAATCAAATTAAATGCAGGTTAAGGACGACCGCTACATAATAACCGACAACATGAAACAGCTGAACAAGATATGCAGAGAAGCGCACAAGGGAGACGACCACTTATCCATTTAAGACCTCCAACAGCTTCCAATTTGGGAGTTCCTCGACGACAAGCCGAAGAACCAAAACATAATCCACGAGTGGCCGAACTTCTTCTACGAACTCAAGTACAAAAACAACGTTCTGTTCGGAGCAAAGGTCAAGTGAAGCGAATTTTACATTTTTGATGATTTAAAACTAAAAATCAGAACCAATATTTAATTATCAGAACATATAAGAATAATAACAATAATAAAATGACTCACTTAACTGTAACCTTATCATCAGTACTAAGGCTCAATTTAATCATTCCATCTTCATCTCATAAATCATGGCAATCCACAAATCTAAACTTAGTTACACAATAACGCTACCACAAAACTTATCTCAATATCATACCTCATCTTCTAGGATTGTCACTCTAAATAGCCTCCTCAGACAACCTAAGTTAGTTCGGCACTTGAACTAACATTATTGACCTCGGAAGTTATCTTTGTAACTATCTTTGGGATGGCTGGTATGAATCTTGGGACTAGCGTATCAGCGGCAACGCGTAGTGCTTCTAAGTTTTGAGCGGGGAACAATAATAGATCTATATAGATAACAATAATATAATACTAAAGGTGAGACAAACTATGACAAACTGGCAAATATCCAAATTGTAAAATATAATAAATCAACAACAGTCCTTACTACATAACCTCACTCAGAAGGGGGTCGCATTTTCGCTTATAAGGGGGTTGGACATGTAGTTACCCCCTTGAGAACGAGGTTATGTAGTATTTTAAAGCCGTGTGATCGGGCTTTTTTAATTACCTGTTTAATAAAGGGAAAGAATTAAACAAATATCAAATATCTCAATAAAGATGAACAGATGATTTCTGATATATATGTTTGATAATTTGAAAGTTAATAGATCACAACTTATTTTGCATCAATTTGACGTGACCATCTTGTTACTATATCGTGTATATTAATTATATAACTTTATCTCGAAATTGAATGAATTCATTCAATAAAAGCTTTAGAAGCATGTAAAAACAATAAATTTACATTAAATCTTACAGAATAATTCAAATTTGTGTGAAGTGGGAAATAACATAAATAATAGAATAAATATTATTTTTGTAATATAATAATATGTACAAAAGTATATTTAATTCTATAAATATATTTGATCACTCATAAAGTATTTGCTTTACCGTCGAATCAACACTAGTTTGTGTTTGTAGTCCCTTTTTCTTGTGTTTTACGCAGCAGATACCTCAATTGTACAAAAATATTATTAAATTTTTATTTTATAAAGACACAATACAATTTAAGTTTAGTTTTATCAATCAAATCGAATATTACAGATTAAAATAGTTACTTGATTTTAAAAAGATGTTAAATCACACATAGTAAATACATTAATGCTGTTGCACAAATGAGGAAGCAGAACACTTAGATTGGAAACAAAGATGAAAACCATTTTAAATAACTGGAAATTATCAACCACAAGTATTATTAAAATATATATTATTTTTACTTGGCTATTGTAAAATAACTATAATTTATTTATTGCGTTTAGATGTATTGTTGGATTGTTGCTGTTGAGTGAGTCATGTTATTTAAAAGAATATTGTAACGTCGGAATCTGTGCTGGCGATTATCGTTTAGTTATGTTATATTCAGCAAGTGTTATTAAATTAATTTTTGAATATTTTATTATATGTTTTTTGCAAAGATAGAATGGAGAACCAAATTGAACTAGCAAGCAAAATGGTAATTACTAAGTAATTAATGTGGCAATAAGTTGAATTCGAAGCTAATACAGTGTAAGTTTTGATAAATCGAACCATCTGAAACATAAAATAATCTCTAAGAAACTTAAAAATCTCTGTGTAAATAGCTCGTAATAAACATAAATTGTATGAATAAATACCATATGGATAAATATGTAGCTTGAAATAGTGCCCGTCGAAAAGGCGCTCTGGTCCTGGTTCTTGTACCATCCACCGCCTGCTTAACCCTGCCCCGTTACCGGTCTCGGGCGGTACAGCGAAGTTTGACCACAGGTGCTCCGTAATTTCCAAAACGTCACTCCAGGGACGACAGATGAACAAGAGGGACTGACGCGTTCTCAACAGACAAGGAGTGGGGCGGAGTGGTACACGAAATCTCGAAAGATGCTGAATTACTCACGATTGCACACCCAGTAGAACGGCTTTAGTTATCTTAAATCGTTGCACTTTAAATCAACAATATTTGCGCGTATGTATTATTACGAGTATTACGTTTTTACATCCCAATGAGCGAAGCGATCGAGCAAGAGAGCGCCGGCGACACCGTCATCGTGAAGAAGTGGGGCATCCAGGACTACGCGCAGCTGGATCCGGAGAGGCGAATCGGCCTGTTCGTCAACACGAAGTTCAAGAAGATCCATGTGCTTCTGCGGAAATACAACGACCTGTCCGTGAGCCACGCCAGCCTCGACATCACCCAGTTCTCTGATTTACCACTTGATCTGGATTCTGTTGTATTCTCCGGATGCAACCTGCTCAGCCTGAAGCCTTTACTAACAGCGAAGCAAGTGAACCTCCGTTTTGGCAAGAAAGGGTCGAAAGTGTTGACTTCGCATTGTCAACGCAATTCATAATGAGCAATTCATTTTATTCCAGTTATTACTGTAAGGGCGGGAATTTCGTCATATCAACGTATTTACACGGGTACAGCGGGTTATAAAATGAGATTTAAACCGTAGAACTGGATTAAAATTTGTTGCACAGACCGCATATACATCTAAATACATGGAACTAATAAATAAATATATAACCAATTCTAAAAAATGAAAATTATTATATTCCATTTAAACAATTTAGACCAGCATAAAACTGGATTGGCAGCCCGTGCTAAAACACACCTGTAATTAAACTTTTTGATGATAATGAACAAAGCTTTGATGAAGATACAATCCACACTATTAAATCATATCTGTCGCGCGGAATCGCAGTTGCATTCGGAATGAAAATGGGAGGTGGATTCAACAAATTCGTATTTTAACTGTATATTGGGGGCGGATTCATATAGAAAGCTAAATGCGCCGATTTTGAACTAGAACACGCAGCAACAACAATTGGATACGGAAAAAAGAAACATGGAATAGACGTATGGGTGATTAAAAACTCATGGGGAAGCAGCTGGGGAGACAATGGATTCTTCTTCGTAGAAATAGGTAAAGACAGCTACTGCACCGAGCACTACGCATACGCTATTATTGTTAAATACTACAATATTAGTTCAGCTGAAGCATATCCAAGAACAAAAATGAACAGAGGAAAATCGCACTAACTAGATTGCGAGCATATCGCAATGGATTGTTACTGTTGAGTGAGTCATGTTATATTATTTAATAACAGTATAGACGCAATTTACGGGGTGATGTCTTTTTATTTAATAACATTATTTTGATGGAAGAACTGTTAGTAAAAAAGAACTTGAATATATGTATTTTGATATTTAGTATGATACGTAACATATTCCACTTCCAACACTAATGCAAAGTTCAAATAAACTCAGCAATGAGCTGAAAAACAGCAGTACCAATTAAAGTGGAGCTCCAAAGATAGTAGATAATATATCTGAATACGATAAGTTAATGATAGAAAAGTGTCAGAGCAAAATAAAAAATGGAACACTTACAATCTATGAGAGTCAAGATCTGAAAAGCTTGGGCTTCATGAAGTTCTTGGTAATATATCAATTATAACTAACAGGTTGCAAAAATATAATTCCTAAACTAGAAAGTTAGATCATTAAATGGTTAGAATTAACAGATTGTGAAATTTTAAGCGTTAAAGACTTTTAACTCGATAATCTTGAAGCTTTGAAGCTTTTCAATATGAAAAACAAACTAGAATCGAAGACACTTATTTTTGAAATTGTTATATTTTAAAAACTAAAAGAACTATCACTATATAGGTATATAACTGACTTCAGTACACTTTCACAGATAATAGGACTCACTAAACTTTGTTTAATAGAATGTAATTTACGTAGTACAGAAGCCTTAAGACCGCTTACTAACTTGGAAGAATTAAATCTCAGTGATAATGATGAAATTGAAATTACAACACTTCAGTACTTAACTAATCTAACTAGATTAGCGTTATAATCTTGTAATTTGGTAAACATAGATGTTTTAAGACCACTCGTTAACTTGGAAAAATTATATCTCAATAGTAATAAAGATATTGACATCACAACAGTTCAATATTTGACTAATCTAACTCATTTATCATCGAGATGTTGTAATTTAGTTAACATAGATACTTTAAGACCACTTAAGAAGCTGGAAGAATTAGAAATCTATTGTAACAATATATTTTATTTTCAACCTCTTTTGGAACTGAAATAGTTATTAAAAGTGGATGCCAGTTATAACAATGCTATAGATACAGAATCTATTCGACTTCATCCAAATTTCAATAACTTCCTTTTAAGTGTCAAATAACTGCCAACAGAAGTATAACTTAAAACAGCTAACAAGATGAGAGATATCTAAATTCCAATCACTTCTCTAAAATAGTTACAATTGTTATCAAATCGTCTTAAAGAAATAAATATAGTTTTCAGACAGAAAATAACTCAATAATTACAAGTTTCGTACAACAGTCATGAATAATTAGTTGATCAAGCAGCCTTACTCTTATAAAAGATGAATACGTATGATGGTTGTCAGTGAAAAATTAACTGTAATAATATAAATAGTTATAAGTTTTATACAACACTCATGAACGTTTTCTTACTCGAGTTGTCTACCTCTTTCAAACGCTTTCATAATAATGCTTTCATCTTTTGATGATTGTCAGTGAAATACTTGTATTAACTAAATATATTTGTTTTACAACATTAAACTAGAAAGTAAGACCGAAATAATATGGTATTCAATTTCCCGGTTCAATTTGGGGTTTTCGCGGGTTGGCCCAAGAGTTCAGAAATATTGATTTCATTTCCAAGTAGTTAATTAATTTAACAAAATCACACGTTGAACGTCCAGCATTTTCTGTTTGTTTTCCATTTCGGGGTATATCCGCAAAGGTTCCATATTGCTCTGTTATATTGTAAGTCATTTAGGTAGTCTGCGTCTATGATTTTGCACATGTTGAATTTGTCTTCTTCTGTGAAGTTTAGTTTGCTGAATCTGTATAGTCGTTCGGTATACATTCCAACGACTTTTCTGATGAACGCGTCCAGGAATTCTGCTTCGTATTTTTAAGGGTTGTTGGCCGCGATTTTGTGGCATGCTTCGTACACGTTTTTGGTGTCCAGCAGGAATTTGAGGCATTTCTTCGGCTGTGAGAGCATTCCCATGACCGATTCGTCGTTTGTGTAGTAGTCGTACCCCTCTACATCTGCCACTTTATAAACTTGTGCATTATTTGCCAGTGCGAACATGAGTGAGAAGTCGTCAATGTAAATCACCTTACATAGAGTATTAAATAGAAAACGTACAAAAATTAGCTAATCAAACAAACTTTAGTTAAACTAAGTTAAATAATGTAATAATTTGTCAAATTAAGATGAACAGATGATTTCTGATATATATATATATGTTTGATAATTTGAAAGTTAATAGATCACAACTTATTTTGCATCAATTTGACGTGACCATCTTGTTACTATATCGTGTATATTAATTATATAACTTTATCTCGAAATTGAATGAATTCATTCAATAAAAGCTTTAGAAGCATGTAAAAACAATAAATTTACATTAAATCTTACAGAATAATTCAAATTTGTGTGAAGTGGGAAATAACATAAATAATAGAATAAATATTATTTTTGTAATATAATAATATGTACAAAAGTATATTTAATTCTATAAATATATTTGATCACTCATAAAGTATTTGCTTTACCGTCGAATCAACACTAGTTTGTGTTTGTAGTCCCTTTTTCTTGTGTTTTACGCAGCAGATACCTCAATTGTACAAAAATATTATTAAATTTTTATTTTATAAAGACACAATACAATTTAAGTTTAGTTTTATCAATCAAATCGAATATTACAGATTAAAATAGTTACTTGATTTTAAAAGATGTTAAATCACACATAGTAAATACATTAAAGCTGTTGCACAAATGAGGAAGCAGAACACTTAGATTGGAAACAAAGATGAAAACCATTTTAATAAACTGGAAATTATCAACCACAAGTATTATTAAAATATATATTATTTTTACTTGGCTATAGTAAAATAACTAATATAACTAATAAAATAACTAATATATAATTATTAATTGCGTTTAGATGTATTGTTGGATTGTTGCTGTTGAGTGAGTCATGTTATTTAAAAGAATATTGTAACGTCGGAATCTGTGCTGGCGATTATCGTTTAGTTATGTTATATTCAGCAAGTGTTATTAAATTAATTTTTGAATATTTTATTATATGTTTTTTGCAAAGATAGAATGGAGAACCAAATTGAACTAGCAAGCAAAATGGTAATTACTAAGTAATTAATGTGGCAATAAGTTGAATTCGAAGCTAATACAGTGTAAGTTTTGATAAATCGAACCATCTGAAACATAAAATAATCTCTAAGAAACTTAAAAATCTCTGTGTAAATAGCTCGTAATAAACATAAATTGTATGAATAAATACCATATGGATAAATATGTAGCTTGAAATAGTGCCCGTCGAAAAGGCGCTCTGGTCCTGGTTCTTGTACCATCCACCGCCTGCTTAACCCTGCCCCGTTACCGGTCTCGGGCGGTACAGCGAAGTTTGACCACAGGTGCTCCGTAATTTCCAAAACGTCACTCCAGGGACGACAGATGAACAAGAGGGACTGACGCGTTCTCAACAGACAAGGAGTGGGGCGGAGTGGTACACGAAATCTCGAAAGATGCTGAATTACTCACGATTGCACACCCAGTAGAACGGCTTTAGTTATCTTAAATCGTTGCACTTTAAATCAACAATATTTGCGCGTATGTATTATTACGAACGATTAGGCTTGGCGTTTCGACGTTAGAGCTGAAGTGGCATTGCTGAAATACCAGCTTTGTTTAGTGTGGTCGATTTAGTTTGATCGCGCTTCTCGTTCCTCGCAGCACCCTGAGATGCGGCTCGGCCAAATCGGTTGCGGAAGGTAAAATCCCCCGGTTCAAAGTGCTGAGCTGCCGTCAAGGATCGGTATGGCTAAGGGCATGCCATCAACGAGCCTTCAGGATTGGAAAGCGGCAACCGCTCCATTGCTTCCTTAGAAACGCAGATGGTACGACGCAGGTGGATTCCCGTATAGATCGGCTCGCACGAAGCAGCCGCGTTACGCCCCTGGATGCTTGTACCCGAGTCGTTGGTTGCCTTAGCTGCGGAGGTGCGCCTAACGTACATAGGTGTATCTAAAACTAATGATCATTCGCGTGAACTACAGTTCCTGTACAGAAGACCGAACTAGTATAAACGAAAGTTAAGTGAGTGGGATATATATTTGCGCGTATGTATTATTACGAGTATTACGTTTTACACCCCAATGAGCGAAGCGATCGAGCAAGAAAGCGACACTGTCATCGTCCAACTTCTTCAATCCACTATTTTTTGTAAAATCAGTACTTCCATTTAAAATCTGCATAGTTATAAATCGTAGACTAACAATTAAATTTATTATCGTTTTAATCGTCATTTGGTAAATTATAACTTCACTATTATTCGTAACCAGCGAGTTGACTTCATATCGCAGAACTTGGATACGTTTAAAACTATAGTAAGTTTGGTAGGTATGGATATCACTTCAAATAGCGCAAGGTACGCACCATATTTTGATATTTAAAATGAAATTGAGTTATCAACATTTTTAAATTTCTTCAGCACTTTATTAAATGAATTAATGTATAATTGGTTAAAGGACAGTAAGCGAACAATTTTATTTAATCAAATGAATTCATTTCAAATTCAATTAACATATTCACATATATAAGAATTCACATTATTTTTAAGTAATTATCAACTGAAATGAATATATTATTATATTATAAATCATACCATAAATTCCAATTTGTTATTTAATATTCTAACGTAGAATAAAAGAAAAAAAACACAATGCTAATTCTTTAGTAATAAACATATAATCATAATGTTACACTCCCATCTAAATTACATGTACCACATTATACCTAATAAAGCAGATACTTCACTATTATTCGCTAAATAGTCCAAAAGAACTTGGACAGTAAACGAGAAAACATAATTCAAATTACTCTATAAATAATTTAAGAAGAACTTCAAGTTGTACATTCCTCACTTGGATGGAAGATCAGAAGGTCAAATCAAGAGCTTCTACCAAAACGTTGTTCACAGTAACATATAAATCTAGAAATCAAGATTAGAGCAGCTGACTTTTATCTAAGTAGATGTTTCTGAATTAGTTTTCGAATCTACAACTACAACGTTTGATGACCTTGATTTATTAATGTGATAATTACAATAATTATTAAATATAATTTAATTATTAACTTATATAATATTAGTCCACTTTTGATATAACATATCACAACATCAATATTATGATAATTAACTATTCACATGCTTTATTCATACATAAGTATATACTAATTATAATTAGAACCTATAATAATAAATTATTATATCGAAAAGGATAGTAAATCCATGTAAATCCTGTCCTTGCTTACGCTTCATTTGTATAATATCGCAAACCGAGATAATATTTCTATAAAATATCTTTTAAAAATATAGTTCATAAGAGAATTGAAGCTTATCCACATTTTTAAAAATATAGTAAAAATAATCTACTAAAAGAATACTAAAACCTATTTTTCGCAAATTTTCACTCACTATACAGTTGGATCTATTTGAGTTTCACATCTTAGATAATATAATAATATTTTCTTTGATCTCTGTTGTAATCTTAATTTATACTAAGAAATTAAACAATAAGTTTTTCACTAATAATAATTTTTTAATACGTTTTTAAGTTTTGTTTACTTTTCACTTCAAAAAATGTTTAACGTTTTAACTGTTTAAAACATTTTAAAGTAAACATGTGATGAAGCTCACATAATTTTCCTAGAAAGATTTAAAAGCTCAAATACCTCATAGTCTCGTTCAATTTTCTGCAATAATTTTTAGATTTTGCAGTAATTACTAACCTCCGACCCTTCTCTATCAATCGGTTTTGTCCCGCACATGGATTCAGTTATTTTATCACTTTAAGCTTCAAATAAAACTCAGAGATCCAAATCATTCCCAACCAGCTAGTTCTGTAACGCTTATAATCCACTTTAAGATGTTAAAATACACCCTTCGATGGACCTGAGGGAACTTAACTTAGTCACTAAGTCTAAATCTTAAGGTTCGTGTGGCTCGTGCTACGCATTCCAAACCGTTTCAATTCTGGAGAACGCGATGCGACTGGATGTGAACAGTTTGACTCCGTTTTGGCAGGAAAAGGTCAAAAGTGTTGACTTCGCATTGTCAACGTAATTCATAATGAGCAATTCATTTTATTCCAGTTATTACTGTAAGGGCGGGAATTTCGTCATATCAACGTATTTACACGGGTACAGCGGGTTATAAAATGAGATTTAAACCGTAGAACTGGATTAAAATTTGTTGTACAGACCGCACATACATCTAAATACATGGAACTAATAAATAAATATATAACCAATTCTAAAAAATGAAAATTATTATATTCCATTTAAACAATTTAGACCAGCATAAAACTGGATTGGCAGCCCGTGCTAAAACACACCTGTAATTAAACTTTTTGATGATAATGAACAAAGCTTTGATGAAGATTCAATCCACACTATTAAATCATATCTGTCGCGCGGAATCGCAGTTGCATTCGGAATGAAAATGGGAGGTGGATTCAACGAATTCGTATTTTAACTGTATATTGGGGGCGGATTCATATAGAAAGCTAAATGCGCCGATTTTGAACTAGAACACGCAGTAACAACAATTGGATACGGAAAGAAACATGGAATAGACGTATGGGTGATTAAAAACTCATGGGGAAGCAGCTGGGGAGACAATGGATTCTTCTTCGTAGAAATAGGTAAAGACAGCTACTGCACCGAGCACTACGCATACGCTATTATTGTTAAATACTACAATATTAGTTCAGCTGAAGCATATCCAAGAACAAAAATGAACAGAGGTAAATCGCACTAACTAGATTGCGAGCATATCGCAGGATAATACATGCAAACAATCAAATGTTATGCATTAGCATTATCTCCTGGTGGAATTGCTGCTGTTGCTGGAGCGTGCTTGGTTTTTGCTTTTATATTTTGCTTATTATTACATAGAGTAATATTAAATAGAAAATGTACAAAAATTAGTTAATAATAAAACAAACTTTAGTTAAACTACTCAGTCCAATAAGTTAAATAATGTAATAATTTATCAAATTAAGATGAACAGATGATTTCTGATATATATGTTTGATAATTTGAAAGTTAATAGATCACAACTTTTTTTGCATCAATTTGACGTGACCATCTTGTTACTATATCGTGTATATATTAATTATATAACTTTAGTTCGAAAATGAATGAATTCATTCAATAAAAGCTTTAGACGCATGTAAAAACATAATAGGTACCACTCAAAAATAATTTATATGTGAACGACAGTATTATATTTTAAGAATTCATGGTATTTGATATATACATTTTCAATTTTAGCTTAAATCATCCACTGTGTTTTGACTATAAAGCAAATGGAACATTTATCTATATTACTTCCTACATATTTTATTAAACAGGCTCTTCATTAATTGTGAACATTAATAACATTAAAATTAGCCAAAAAATTGTCAAATATAAAGTAATGGTTGATTAGCTGTGAGTACCATTTGATTAAGGAAGTGGATAAATAACAAAATAGCTATAACTATTGAATTGAAGAATTAAATATTCAACATTATTATTGGTTTAAATGAAGAAATATAACTCTTTCAATACACTATATACTAATTTGAACACTGATGAAATCTCTGATGAAGTACGCAATATTGAGGACATCATTAACATCCACATTGATCCCGAACAACTTGATCCACTCAGAAGAGATAATTCTTCTGAGTGTAGCGAGGACTGAAAAAATAACATGACTCACCAACACATAATCCGATGAATACGGATAATGCAAATATAACAAATAAAAAGAAAACACATATTAAATCATAATCAAAATAAATAAATGGCAAAAAGAAAATATATAATACTGAAATATGAATTAAAATGAACTTGCTATTAAAAAGAGCAATATAATCTTATCCAAAAACAAAAGCTCAAAATATTTTAAAGGAATATTTAAATATTAAAAACACAATAAGATAAAACAAAATCTGATTTTAAATATTCAACTAATGTAAAAACTAACTTTCTACAAAAAAGATCTAAAATGTCTCTTAAAAATCATAGTAAAAAACTAATTAAACCACTACACACATACGTAATATTATTAATATTATGTATATATGTTCACATTGCATACCATAGAATAAAGTAAAATTGTTACTTGATATTAAAAAAGATGTTAAATCACACATAGTAAATACATTAAAGCTGTTACATAAATGAGGAAGCAGAATCACTTAGATTGGAAAAAAGATGAAAACCATTTTAATTAACTGGAATATTATCAACCACAAGAATTATTAAAATATATATTATTTTTACTTAGCTATAGTAAAATAACTAGTATATACCTATTTATTGCGTTTAGATGTATTGTTGGATTGTTGCTGTTGAGTGAGTCATGTTATTATTCAATCGTCTATGAATCTTTGCATAACTATGTGCAAATGTTGATTGCATAATAGTATAGATTTTAGTAAATAATAGTAAAGTTTATAAAAATCAAACCTCATAAATATTTTGGAGAAACAGAAAACATAAAATATTACTATTTAGTTTAAACCTGATAAATCGTATAGACATATACTGTAATACTTAGATTAAAGACGAACATCATTTCATTAACTTCGTTCACTTACAACTAACACATAGTTTTGTGACTTATTATACCATATAACTATTCACAAAACATTTTTCTTAAGTAATTAACTACCTCATGAGTTGCGAATAACCCACACATCGATTCCATCTTTCTTTCCGTAGCCAGCGTATGTTATTTAGTGATCTATTTACGCTTTCATGCATGTAAGATACTTTTAAGTGCTCTAAGAACTTAGAACAAGGGCAAGTCTCTCCAATCCAAGATTATCCATTATAAAATGGTAGTTTGTGTGAAAAATTAGCAGCCACAGTACCAACTACAACAATACCACGAGCTAAATACGATTTAATTGTCTTTCTAGCATCAATAGTAAAAGTAGAATATTAATTAAAATGAATATAACAATATATAATGTTTTTAATGTTGTTCGCTAATCATATTCATTAATAGCAATAATAAAATTTCCTCCAACACAATAGGAACTTTTCTATGAATTCATTACCAAATATAATTCAGACAAATCATAATTATTTGATTCCCATATTGAACTTGTATAATGAGATTAATCGTGTAACATTGAATTTTCAAGAGCAGCTGTTGCTGCAAATGCCCAGCAACTTCCACATTAACCTTAATCTCTAGGAGTTTTTAACAATCCTGCTTCTAACAAATCAATAGATTCATGTATTTATGTCATTGTATTCAGGGGATTCATTATGTTACAATACAACTAATTTTAACAATCAGTTATTACATTACCTGCTTATTTTCGTGAAGGTAACTCTATCAATCCACCATAATTCAATTATTAATCCATTATAGATGTTACGTCACAAGTTTAGCATGTTTATAGTAAACTAAACAAACTTTTTAAAGATTCACAAAATAATTGTTATGCTTCTTAAGAACTTTATTTTTTATAATATTTAACAAATTTTGCGTATGAAACTTCGCATTCCTCATCCACACTAATATTGCAGTTAAGTTACACACAATATATTGCTAACCTAAACATTCTATGAAGTGGTTGTTTAATTATTATTTTTATGTATGCTATTTTAATTACATGTTTAATAAAGGGAAAGAATTAAACAAATATATAGTATTATTAATCTAATCGAATATTACAGATTAAAATAGTTACTTGATTTTAAAAGATGTTAAATCACACATAAAACTAAATACATTAATGTTGTTTCATAAATGAGGAAGTAGAACACTTAGATGAAAACCATTTTAAATAACTGGAAATTATCAACCACAAGTATTATTAATATATTTATTATTTTTACTTGGCTATAGTAAAATAACTAGTATATATTTATTTACTACGTTTAGATGTATTGTTAAAAACTTCATGGAGTGGGAAATTAATTTTTGGGTACGTCACCACCTATATATGCATAATATACTACCAGTATTCACTGTAAGTTCTCTTTGTGATTCGAGGCGCTCACCCTTAGTGTTAAGTTGAGTTAGTCAAGTAATTGATGTATTGTTGGATTTCTATAAATATTCAAATTAAACCTATTCTATTTATCCAATTCTGTTTGTTGGATTGTTGCTGTTGAGTGAGTCATGTTATTTAAAAGAATATTGTAACGTCGGAATCTGTGATGGCGATTATCGTTAAGTTATGTTATATTCAGCAAGTGTTATTAAATTAATTTTTGAATATTTTATTATATGTTTTTTGCAAAGATAGAATGGAGAACCAAATCGAACTAGCAAGTAAAGTGGTAATTACTAAGTAATTAATGTGGCAATAAGTTGAATCCGAAGCTAATACAGTGTAAGTTTTGATAAATCGAACCATCTGAAACATAAATAATCTCTAAGAAACTTAAAAATCTCTGTGTAAATAGCTCGTAATAAACATAAATTGTATGAATAAATACCATATGGATAAATATGTAGCTTGAAATAGTGCCCGTCGAAAAGGCGCTCTGGTCCTGGTTCTTGTACCATCCACCGCCTGCTTAACCCTGCCCCGTTACCGGTCTCGGGCGGTACAGCGAAGTTTGACCACAGGTGCTCCGTAATTTCCAAAACGTCACTCCAGGGACGACAGATGAACAAGAGGGACTGACGCGTTCTCAACAGACAAGGAGTGGGGCGGAGTGGTACACGAAATCTCGAAAGATGCTGAATTACTCACGATTGCACACCCAGTAGAACGGCTTTAGTTATCTTAAATCGTTGCACTTTAAATCAACAATATTTGCGCGTATGTATTATTACGAGTATTACGTTTTACATCCCAATGAGCGAAGCGATCGAGCAAGAGAGCGCCGGCGTCACCGTCATCGTGAAGAAGTGGGGCATCCAGGACTACGCGCAGCTGGATCCAGAGAGGCGAATCGGCCTGTTCGTCAACACGAAGTTCAAGAAGATCCATGTGCTTCTGCGGAAATACAACGACCTGGCTGTGAGTTACGCCAGCCTCGACATCACCCAGTTCTCTGATCTACCACTTGATCTGGATTCTGTTGTATTCTCCGGGTGCAACCTGCTCAGCCTGAAGCCTTTACTAACAGCGAAGCAAGTGAACCTCACGAATCTCACGCTGGAGCACTGCAAGTTCGAGGAGAAGTCGCTCGAGTGCCTTTCCAAGTTCGGCCGGCTCAAGACTTTGAAAGTGAACTACTGCGCGCTGAGTAGAATAACAGGCGTTGAGAAACTGCTCCACTTGGAAACGCTAGAGCTACACGGGAACAACATCCAGGACCCGTTGACGTTTAAAAGTGTAATCCCGTTGAAGAAGCTGCAGCAGTTCGGAGCCGCGAAGAACAAGATCCCAATTCAGGTAATGGTACAGTTGGTCTTCAAGTGGCTCAGCCGCAGCGTGAAGGAGATCTCGCTGTTCTACGAAACTATCGGGAGGCCACAGACTTTCGGGGACTTGCAGCAGTAATACAACAACCTAAATTCATCATACGATGCCGCGTGGCTACCACAGTGATTTTTACAATAATTATTTCCTTTTCTATTTTATCAAAACATATGCGCATTGTATAAATTAATGAATCCACTCCATAATCTTCTTTGTATATTAAAAATACAGCATTCAAAACTTGTTTAAAATGCATAGTAAACAATTATGTAATTAATCATGATATTTAAAATTCTAACTATTTAAATACAATTAAACATCACTTTTTACACAATCAAACATGAATATAACCGTATGTAATAAATAACTTATCTTAGGTAGTAAAAGTAGAAAGAAGAAGAAGAAGAAGAAGAAGAAGAAAGGAAGCATAAATTAATACGAGTTTTAATTTTTTATTATAAATCAATTTCATTTATCAAACGACATCCGCGAAGTTCGTTTCATTTTGTTCCGTTTCGAGCGCGGGCGTGAAAACAGTTCCATTATTTAGAACAACCGAAGTTGATTCGTTTTTCATTCTGGAGACAACGTCTTGCCTCATTGGCATCTCAACTTCCTTCTTCTCTTTGTGCGTGTGCTCCGTTTTGAATATCTTGTGCATGAGCTTGTCCAGCTACGCGGTGAGCGTTAGTTTCTCGCTGAACTCCTCAATAACATCCTTCCAATTCTACGTTAGTTGAAGGAGCATATAGGCCGCAAACCAGCCCAAGAAATACATCGTTTCCTCGTCAATCTTAAGGGCCCAGTACACGGTCAGCAAAATGAAGAGGAACTGCAAAAGATTTAAGACAATTTCAATGTCAAACTACCACTGTCCCTTTGAAGCCAGACAAGTTGCACCCATGAACTTCGCAATGCAGGACAATAACGGACCACAACCTGGAATGTTACCATAACCAGCAAAGATGAAACCGCGCAGGAAATCCTCGTACATAAGAGAACTGTGCTCATAATTTCCGTGAATCTGCAAAAGTGACTCGTGCATTCTTCCTTGACCCTCAGAAAGAGCGAATTGTAACTATAGGATTTTATTGTTATATTTAGACTACTATTTAGCAATCAAGTTTCCAATCTGATTAGTAGATACAATGGACGTCAAGAACATCGCACCCGCGAAGATGAAGCAGTGCCACTACTCGGCCGGATTAATTGTCGCGTTCTGGTCTTAAGTGAACAACAAGCTGAAAAAGATGGCAACAGCTCCGGCCTGGATCGAGATGAAAACTCTTCGAATGATGGATGGGAAGTCGCGGGCCAGGAGAATGGACGTCTGCTTGGCCAGCACGTCCTAGTGATCAACGATGCCAAGAATCTGAAGCAAGAATGGGCACGGGAACATGAAGTCCTGGAGCATGAGCGTGGTTGGAGTGAGAATGGTTATGATCGGATCCAGCGGGAGCATAATGACGTAGTAAATGATAGAGGAAAGTGCTAAAAGCAGGATCTTGAAAGAGTCTGACAAGTCCTTCCACTTTCCAGTCACGAGATACCTGATTATTCTAACAGGAGCGCCGATGATCGTGAAGATATTCGCTTGGATCTGGGCAAGTGCGATGAACATCTTGATGACTGCCTTGTTGATTTGCTCGTAGTACTCCAGAAGCAAGTTGTACTTGGAAATTGAATAAAGAGTTCCAGCCAGGAAGAGTTTGATTATGACCTCTAAGTTATTGTTAATTTTTTGATTTTTAAATACTTTAACGTTAAGTGTTTCGTCAGTAAACGCGAAAAACACGTTGTACGTGAATCCTTGGAAGTATCCAAACAGTTTAAACATCTTCTTCAACAAGAAGTTAGCCATATCTAAGGCGTGATCCGGTTTTCTGATGAGTTTCTTGAACCACTCCCCTTTCATCAGTTCTTGATTAACCAAACTTACAACTAAAAAGATAAATGGATAAACTCCTTTTCCTAAAAATTGAGCAGCTTCTAGAATTTTGTTTGCAGGGTTCATGAGCCATCCAATGTTTGTAATTCTATTTTGATAATATTAAAATTTCATGTATTGCAACATCTGGAGAATGTCTGTAATCGTCAGTAATACTTCAAGTGTGTCTACAAGCACAGAAATGATAAACTGAAAGACAATAGTTGAAACATGGTTTCTTGCTTTATCATGAGTAGCTTTAACAGCATCAGAATCTTCAGTCTCTTCTTCTTCTGGTGTTCTAACATAATGGAAGTATGCATATGTGATAAGAGAGACTATAAATATAATCAAGATAAGTAGAAGCTGAATTGTATGCTGTTTAAGTGCAGCCATTATTACAATAAGAAGAGTAACTAAACTTAAAGCCACAAATATTTCAATTAGAAGTCGTTTCCTTTCTTTTTTATCTTAAATTTTAGCAAAGTGTTCATTTAATTTATTTCTTTGTTAGAGCACAATTTAAATGCAAATAACTGTTATTAGAACGATGAAGAACAGTATCGCGACAATAGCAATGGTGTTAGCTAGATTCTACAAGTATTCTGGAAGGAAGTATGCTTTTTAACAAGTAGTTTATAACTAGTCTATCATGCTTTAAGTGTACGCAATCGCTTTTTTGTTGGCTTTGTTTGTTACGCTTTTATCAATTGAATCTAGATATTCCCATGTTCCATCTTTCACATGTTGGGTAAAGTTGGCTTATATATTTGGCAGTTTGTCGCATGCAGACTTTAAGGCTGGGTCTTCTGCAGTTAAAAAGAATACTGGCATATAAACAAAGTTGTTAACGCAAACTTTTGGGCCGTAATACTAGATATATACCTTGGAACCAGCATCTAACGCACTATTATAACTTTAAATACTATGGATAATGTTTGATTTAATTGGATATTCTATATTTCTGGGGCTATTAGCATAAAACTAGACACATTTACCTTAAATTGTTACATTTTCGAACCTAGAGTCATTTCCAGCCATTATATACTCCATATCATTCCATATTTCACGTCCGAATAAAATTGAACTTGCGATGTCTATCACATCATTTTCACCATCAATAGGATTAGTTGGAGTGGCATAAAGACCAGCATTAGCTTCTATAGAAGAGTTAATATATACAAGCGGGTATAGAAAATCACCATAATCTGAATCATAATCGTATAAATTCCCATTATAAACAGGATATATGACGTCATTAGTAGTAGCTTCCATTATACCCTCAGTAGGAGTCATTTCCATGTACACACGTGTCTCACAATAGTTAAAATAAAATTCATAATCGTATAAATCTGAGGTCAACGAAATATCTAGTAGATAGCTGTTTAAATCTGGTGTAATCTCCATAAATTTGTCTTCTCCAAGTCCATTGGTATCATACAAATAACAACGTCTGTAATCAGCATGTGTGAATACCACGTATGGCGAAATTAGAGTTAAGTAATAAAATTCAATAATATCTTGAACTTTTGCCACATCGTGCATCGCGATGATATTGTTAGCTTCATCTGTGCAAAGTTCATGCACATCACCATATAGAGTAACGTAAATCTCAGTTTAACCGGCTGGAACATCCATGGAAATATATCTTTAAACATAAGCTCCATTTAGCCAATCGTTATACGAAATTTTGTACGCTAAATACATGGCTGGTTGTGAATATGGATCAGTAATCATCAGTATCGGATTAAACTCATCATAAGTTGTGCATGTATCAACTGAAAGAATAATTATGTATTGCAACATTGGAGTGAATAATATTTAATACTAATACTTACTAATGGTAAATATTAAAGTTATCTATTTTCTATTTTAGTGTATTTCTTGTTATTCACTTTTAGACACGTTTAGTGTCATTTAGTTCAAATCTGCAAATTTTATAACACCATTATATACAATATATAATAAAATTATTAATTATTTATAACTTTATTTGATATTTTTTTTCGTACACTTTTGAAAATTTCAGCATAATCATAAAAAGAAACATGCGCAATCTCTTATAGTTTAGCCAACAATAATTTATCCATTAAACAAACATTTAGATGTTTAAGAAAAACCACTTCTTGTGTAAAACAAATAATAATCCATGCATAATTCATTAAATTTCGTTCCATCAGCGCGTTCCGTTAACTAGTGTGTACGTTCCTTCTCTAGTTTTCGTTTCGTCAGCGATTTGTCCGTTAAAACCCTATTTTTCGTTTCGAGTGCTGCTTTCCGCTTATTTCAACGTTTTTCTTGGCTTTGATTATCATTTCTTTCATTTCCAGGCTATTTGTTAGGTGCGAGTTGATCAGTTTCGCGCCTGATTCCGCCCATGTAGTTTTCGCCGCTCACCTTGCATTTATTTAGTAATGTGTTGTTTATTTAACTTAAAATACTGTTTACCTACCCACCACTCCCCCAGCGAAATTCTTGCACCGTTTAATTCAATTATTGCTTTGTTACGTTTGAGCCGTCATAAATAATTGAGGCGGTTCACGTCCCTCACGAGTCCGTTTTAAATTCTGCGTTTTGAACCAAAACGGATTCGTTTTCAACATTCCCGATTATTATTGAAGACTACTGACCGATTGCAATTCAAATCAAATTAAGTTTAAAATGACTGTTACCAACCACTCCACTATTTTTGGTTAAAACAGTACTTCCATTCAATATTTGCATAGTTATAAATCGTAGACTAAAGATTAAATTTATAATCGTCGATTGTTGTATATTTTGAATTTTAATCGTCTTTTGGTTGGCTATTGAAGCTTGTCTACTGACCGTTTGCTATTGTTATATTGATTATAATATAGATGAATTAAGTTTAAAATGACTGTTGTCCAAATAACAAACCACTCCAGATATATTACTCAATATATATATATATATATATATATATATATATATATATATATATATATATATATATATTACTCAATATCAATGATCACCATTTAAACGCTCGTTTTGTAAAAGCTCCTTATTCAAACGCTTGTCTGAAACTTGGGGATATTAATATATAATATATTCACGTAAAGGAGAGAAGAATAGCGTTCATCTTTAATATAAATAGAATTTCGAGTTAATGAAGCGAAATCACAAAAATTATCATAAATTTGAAGCGGATAATTATTTAATAATTAACTATAAATCATATGATATAACATATGATTAAATAGAATCATTTTACTAACTAAATGTTACTAATAATTCGTGCTTTGATTCGGCTACATGATTTGGATACACAGATGAAAAGTGAGATTATGATATTTTCGTTCTATATAAGTATTCATGATCATAATATATACTATATTGTAATCACAAATGAAAAAATTGCGCCCGAACCCGTCAGGTCCGTTCCTCCACCTCATATGAATTGAGAGTTGCAGTTTAACTCAGAAATGAGATAGAGACACACAAATTTGTATGGTCGTTAGTCTAATTGATTAAAAACTATCTATAGCCCACGAATGCGATACCACAAGTTTGAAATAATTGATAGTTGAATAACTACGTTAAAAGACTTACTGAAATGATGGCACTATACCATGAAAGATATTCTTGAATATCTATATAAACATATATATTGCGAGAAATGATTAAGTCTCCTTAAAGATAAATTAAATATAAAATATCATTTTTACGTTAAAAGAAAGTGGTGTGGATAATACTTGAAATATAGAACACTTACTATTAAATATAAACAAACAGCTAAATCTATGTGGTCAAATTTGTAACATTTCTTAATATTTGACTGAGATTTATAAAATGTTAATAAAAACGAGAATTATTGATAAAATAGTAATAAATATTCACTCCAATATGATTATTACTTCAGCTATAATTTAACATCTATAACATAATAAGTGCTAACAATATGAATAAATGTGACGTAATATTACGTTCAGTTTAATTATTACAAACAATATATATTTATTATTTTACTAAATTAAATATAAGTTAAAATATTGTGATATACATAATTTCTATTTTGAAGTGGATGTAAAGTATAAATAGTGTTAATAGCATAGTAATATACTGGAATTATTTTATTTTATATTTTTAAAATTATAATTCCAAAAAATAAAAGCTTATTCACGCTGTTTTCAGTAATAAATGTCAAAGATACAAAAAATGCCTCTTAACTTAAGTAAAAACTTTTGAAATTTAGTTAGAGACCCTCAGTGGTCCCTTGTTCTGTCACAACAGTACTTGCTCCTATATGTGGGTTAAATGGCAGCAACTTCTGTAGTTGAAAGTGCAAAATGGCTACAGAATCACTAAATCTAGGAACGAATTTTACTAATGTATCCGAAAGTATATTGTAGCAGCATTTTCTATGTTTTGATACTGCAATAAGACAGTTAAGACTACCTGCTGTTGAGTGAGTCATGTTATTGTTAAGATTATGGTTTTCATATTATTTATTAATATATCTATAGTTTTCTAATTTTGAAATATAATATATTGCATTAATTTATTTCGCCCGCTCCAATGTCTCAGCCATTAATTTCTCTGATTCTGCCCTGTTATAACTAAGCTGCAAATTTGAGATAATCAATTCCATTCCTTTTGAACCAGTCATTCAAAAACTTTGAGATTATATGCGTAAATGACGGGTCCACTGACGACACGAAAGCAGTTATTCAGTATTTTCAGCAACTTGACTCCAGAGTGAGGCTTGTTGAGCAAAAAACCAATAAGGGAACTTTATCCACCCGCCTGCTGGGTGCACTCAATGCGAATGGCGCCTACATAACCCAGTTTGACCCGGACGACCGCCTCTCAAACACCTTCGTGCTTCAAAATCTCTCGGAGCATTTAGATTTTGAGCCGGACATTCTCCACTTTAAGATGCGACTCGTTTTCGACCCTCCAAACTTCAAAATTGAACCATACCACTGGGCAAACCCGCGAAAGCTCCAAATTGAACCGGAAAACCTCATGAGCAGTTTCATAACGGACGACCTGAGCCACACCACAACTGGGAAACTGGTTAAAAGGGGTGTTTATTTGAGGGCCATAGTTGATTTGAGAGAACTGGAAGAAAAAAGGGTGATTTACATTGACGACTTCTCACTCATGTTCGCACTGGCAAATAATGCACAAGTTTATAAAGTGGCAGATGTAGAGGGGTACGACTACTACACAAACGACGAATCGGTCATGGGAATGCTCTCACAGCCGAAGAAATGCCTCAAATTCCTGCTGGACACCAAAAACGTGTACGAAGCATGCCACAAAATCGCGGCCAACAACCCTTAAAAATACGAAGCAGAATTCCTGGACGCGTTCATCAGAAAAGTCGTTGGAATGTACACCGAACGACTATACAGATTCAGCAAACTAAACTTCACAGAAGAAGACAAATTCAACATGTGCAAAATCATAGACGCAGACTACCTAAATGACTTACAATATAACAGAGCAATATGGAACCTTTGCGGATACACCCCGAAATGGAAAACAAACAGAAAATGCTGGACGTTCAACGTGTGATTTTGCTAAATTAATTAACTACTTGGAAATGAAATCAATATTTCTGAACTCTTGGGCCAACCCGCGAAAGCTCCAAATTGAACCGGGGAACCTCATGAGCAGTTTATAATAGGTTGATACAGATTTATAGATTCAGATAAATAAATAGGCGCTTTAAACTTTTACAAGTGGAACTAAACTGGCGTATTTTGATTAAGTTAAAAGAACAAGTATTTCACTGACAACCATCATACATATTCATCTTTTATAAGAGTAAGGCAGCTTGAGTAACTAATTATTCATGACTGTTGTACGAAACTTGTAACTATTAAGTTATTTTCTTTTTGAAAACGAAGTTTTCATTTTTAATATGCCTTGATATTTTACGCATTTATTTGAGACAAGTTATTGGAGAGTTGATATCTCTCAAAATATTGGCTGTTTAAAGTTCTTCTTATGTTGGTAGTTCTTGGTCATCTAACCCGAAGTTATTGAAGTTTGAATGTAGTTTAATAGCTTGACAATCTATAATTTTGTTATTTTTAACATCTAATTGGGATATCTCTTTCAATTCCACCAGTGGTAGAAGATAAACTATATTATTATTAAATATATCTAATTCTTCCAGTTTCTTCAACAGTCTTAAAACGTCTAAGCTAACCAAATTACAAGATACCAACTATAATTTACATAGATTAGTCAAGTATTGAACTGTTGTGATGTCAATATCTTTATTACTATTGAGATATAATTCATCCAAGTTAACGAGTGGTCTTAAAGCATCTATGTTTACCAAATTACATTCTAATAATGATAATTTAGTTAGATTAGTAAAGTACTGAAGTGTTGTGATGCCAACTTTATTATAATTGGGATATAATTCTTCCAAGTTAGTAAGCGGTCTTAAGGCTTCTGTACTACATAGATTACATTGCATTACGCATAATTTAGTGAGTCCAGTCATCTGCGAAAGTATACTAAAATCAGTAATACAATCTGTAATACAGTTATATAGAGTTAGTTCTTTCAGGTTTTTAAACCGAACTATTTCTTGGGCAAGCGTATTTGATTCTAGTTTATTTTACGTATTATAAATTTTTAAAACTTCAAGATTATCAAGTTGTAAGTCTTTAACGCTTTAAATATCACAATATGTTAATTCTAACCTTTTAATGGTCTAACTTTCTAGTTTAGGAATAATATTCTTACAGCTTAAGAGTTCCAATTTATATATTACTAAAAACTTCACGAAGTCCAAGCTTTTCAGATCTGGATTCCAACTGATTGTAAGTGAAAAATCTTCAATTTCGCTCTGATACTTTACTATCATTTACTTGTCGTATTCAGATATATTATCTAATATCGCTGGAGTTCCACTTTAATTGGTTTCACTGCTGTTTTTCAGCTCATTGCTGAGTTGCATAATTGTTGGAAGTGGAATATATTATGTAACATACTAAATATCAAAATACATATATTCACAATTTTACACTTCAATGAAAAATAACCACAGAAATCCACAGGGGTCCAGCGTGCGAAAATCTATTTATATCTTAGTTTTCTCAATATTTTAATCATATTTTTGTATAGAAAAATAAAAGACATCACGCCGTAAATTACGTCTATACTGGTCACCTTTTTTCTCTGATCATCACATTTCCTTTCCTATCTAAACAAATGATCACTAAGAAACCAACAACATTCCTCTCTAACAAAAAGTCTCGCACGGCGTTATCACACGTCACACCTCCTCACAGACTCTCCGTTAGCTCTTTCGGGCTAATGGAGTTTGTTTTGGAGATCTTTTTGTTGATAACCGCTTTTGGTTGAGTAGGGAGTTGCGTGTTATTATGTTATTATTACGTTATTTAATGCGTTATTATCATCAATATATAACAATCAAAACTCAAAGTACAACCTGTCTTTAGGAAACCAAAACAGAAGAAGATAGAAGAAGCGTTATTATTTTATTCTAACTTTAAGATTTATTCTTTTTTAATTACTATCCTTCAAGTTACTACCATTCAATGGTAGCTACCATTCAACTTGAAAACATAAGATCAGATACAACACTTAAAAAGAAGAAGAGCCATCATTTTAATATTGGTTAATTTCAATGATTAAATGATTTTTAAGTTAATTTTAAGTAATGAAAATAGAATCAGTAAGAGTATTTCCCACCTCTTATTTAATGGATTCTACACTACACTGATACTATTTTCTAATTGTAATCATTATACCTTAAGAACTATAAATCATGATAAACATTTACACTATTAATGGTATGTGGACAAATCTGACTTATTTCTAAAAACTTTCCGGTTTTTACATGAGCGCGAACGCCTATAAATAGTTTATCACTCCATTTGTTTCAAATGAACTACGAATCAAATCAACAGTAAACACAACAACCACGAACTAATAATCGGTGGTCAGCTGATGAACAGAAATTATTCCAACATCTGTACTAAATGTACAAGAAATAGTTCAATCGGTATGTCCCACACTTCGTTAATAGAACTGAAACTCAAATCAAAAGCTTCTACTTCAACATCCTACACAAAAATCGAGAAATAGCATCCAAGGAAAAAGAAAAACTGAACAAAAAAGAAGAATCGTCTTAAATAACCCTCATCGTTTTTGACAATTTTGTATAGTGAATGGAAATATATATGGAAATAAAAAGGCTACATAAATATAAATATACAGAACGAACAGACAAACTCATTTTATATTTTCATAAGTGCAATTGTAGAATACTATTTTCATTATTTATTATCATTATTCATTGTTATGAACTACTACTCATTATTATGAAAGTAATGAAAAGTAATATTGTGTAATAGAATGTTACTCTGAAGATAGCTAACTGACGAAAATTTAGAAACCCTTTATTTATCTAAATACTAATACTTTTTAATTATTTAATCTAAAGAATACTACTGTATCAATTCTTTGTTATTATATAGTTCATTTGATTAAATATGTATTTATATGAATTATCATTTACACTGATAATTCATTTCAAAGTGTAATTAGTCTTATACAATATATATAATTATTCCGATAATAACATGATATTACTACAATTATTTCTAACTATTATTTGATTTACACTGTTCACATTAATGTAAATTAATATAAACAAAATGATGCTACACATGTAATTTACTTATATTACATAAATTTGACACTCCCATGTATTAAATGAAATTTATCACTTAGAATACTTAAACAATATCATCAGATCGTTCTAAGCGAACATGGACTTAAAACGAACAGGATAAATTCAAATCTCTATATAAATAATTCAAGAAAGACTTTATAAAATACGTCCCATATTTTGAAGGTAGATCAGAAGGTCAGATAAGAAGCTTCTATCAAAATGTGGTGCACAACAATAAACAAATACAAAAGTCTAAAGAAAGTTATTAAACTATTAACTTGACTAATTCGCTAGAATCAACACCGGATCGAAATAACGAAGGGTATATTTCAAAGATGATAAATGAATCATCAGAATACACAACTGGGCTGAGCTTAATTGTTTTTGACACCGTTGATTTCTCGAAAATGTGATTCACTACTTCTACTGTTTATATTAATTATGTTAGAAATATATTTTATTATATGTTATAAATATATTTTGTTGTAAATAAAGTATGCGTTTATCTATATTTATGTACTCTTTTATTTATGATTCAAAATGAGTTCAAAATCACTTTTTATCTTTTTTTCCGAAAGCTCTTTTGGCTCCTTGTCCGACTTGTCCGATTCCGTCGAGTATGTCGTTTTCCATGAGTCCGTCTTGGTTTTCGTTTCTTTTTTGGTATTTTTTCTTTTGAGTTTTGCTGAGTCTGGTCATGTTTTCGTCTTCGTAGTCTTGAACTTCTTTGTTTTGTTGTTCACCTAATTAGTATTCCATTGGCATTTCCGTTTCGGCTTGGAACAGCTCTCCGGCGGCTTTCGAGTTCTTCAGCCTGTTGATGCTCCTTTGCACTTGCTGAGTTGATTTGATATCTTCCAGATTCGTTCTTGTATCAAGTTGGTCTTCAACTGGTTTGAGGAAGTTTTCTACCTTTTTGTCCGTGTCCAGTTCCTCGTCGTCAAAGAGATCCGTTTTCGTTTTAACAACTTTGGCTGTTTGTTCCGGTTCGTTTTGCTGATTCGCAGCTCTGATTAGTTAAGACAATTGTTACGTTTGAGATTCCTCCAGGAGAATTAACTTGTTCAATTTCAACTATAGGAGAAGGAGGGCGTCCACGTGTTGTTTAATAGAATCTACTTACTGAGCTGGAGATGTGCGCAGCTTAATCAGCTGCAATAGCTCCAGGTTGTAGCAGGACAGGAGGTAGTTGCGCCAAGAGACGAATCTGACCGCATCCGCACTCAAAACGGAGTCGTGGGAGAACTGCTTCTTCTGCTCGGAGATTTACTACACCGCTTTGTACAAATAAGAGTTCAAATCGGCGATTAACTGCTCAAATCTCTTCTAGTCAAATTACGGAATCGTAGGAGGAACAAGAGACTCCATTTACATGAATGGAGTGGACAAATAAAAGTGAGCAATAATAAGAGCAATAAACACAAAATCACTCAAAACATCCCATTTTTACTGAATTTAACATACTTTTTTATATTTACATCGTCCTTACTCTTAAACCGCGAGGATTTGTTCATCGTCCTGCTAGGACTCGTTTACAATGGATCCTTTTACTTATACGTTGGCTGCTTGGTGATTTCATGCGGCTTGTCTTCGTTAAATCTATCTATTCCCCTAATTTTTTGTGGTACTTGTTTACTTTTCAGTTCAGGGTTGTATTTTTACGGTGAAGGACAGTTATCCTTTATTTTCAATTTTGTTCGTACATCATAGAATTATGGATCTAATCTACTTGCAAAAATAGTATTCGTATAGCTTTTCTGGATTTATGGTAATTAATAAGCGCCTGGAGCTGGATTGTCAATTAAATTATCATTTAAAAATGTTTGTGCGCGCCCTTTGTCCATATGTGTTCTCATTTTGCTCTTAACGTATTCAGCTTTTTATTTTTCACGCAATTCCATTTGATCAATACACAAAGATACTAGAGTATCATTGTTGATTAGCACTTCATACAGTTATTCGTCATTTTGCATTTAGAGTGGTTGTTTATTATATTCTTTAAAAATAAATATGGTATATCAAATTACAAGTTATAAATTCTTATATTCTCTTCTCACTTATTTTCTCTGTCCTTCCTGGTTGGTGATTTTGATTTGGTTGGCGAGTTTGATTTTGATTATATTTTTCTTTGCATGATGTCATCTTGTTTATCAAGTTCTTGCTCGTTCATTTATTTGACGACTACAACGGATACATTGTTTTTGCCTTTGTGTCTGATGTCACCAATTCTTCTTCTTTGTTCAATCATTTGTGTTCTATTTTTCTTCAAATTTTCGTAAGTTCTGTCTGGTATCTGGAATGTTTTGATCAGACTTGGTGGTGCTCTGTCAATTGTGATAACTTTTGGCTCTTCTAATCTTTATGTGTAATCTATTTGAGCTGTTTTCGTGCTTGGAATATGCGCAACGAACACCTAATCGGTATCATTATTAACCGATTGATGCATTTTCTTCTGCTTATTCAATACAACACTGCTTATTATTTATACTCTGAACGGATCATTTGCGAATTTTGGCTTCACAGGAGCTGTTTGCTTTACAATATCTACACATGTTTTCACAGTCCTTTCTTAGTTTTAACCTAAGGTTATAATTTTAAGGAGTTCATCCGAATAAATGGTGTGTGCAAACATTTTTGCTACCGTTGGTTCCATTTTCTCTGGGTATCGGAGTTGATTTGCATACTCTGGATTATACAGAACTGAGGATATCATCTCGGCTGCATCTTTGGAGAATTTTTGTTAACCTAAGCGATCAGCTGTTTGCTTTTAGTAGAAGGTCTTATAAATAGCTTGAGCGGCACGCTTGTCCATTATACCAGTTGACATTTACTTCACGAGCTCTGGATCTAACAAATTCTCCTTAATTTGTTTTTGAGTAGCTATTTATTGCATTTCGTAACGTCTACGTTGTACGAAGGAATTCAATTCTTCATTAGACAATTAATTGTTGAAAATGGCCTGACATATCTAAGGTTCCAAAAACACCTCGCCAGCCAAGAATAAAAGGTTTTAAGATGGTAAATTTCCCTCAAGCTATCTCAAAGAATCCCTTGAATACAACTTAAAGAGCTTCTTAGAAACTTACTTGTCAAAATCAGAGGTTAGGAAAATCTACATCAACTACTGATCCTTTAAAATGTTCAATAATTACTTACAAGTTTGTTTAGAAGCTACACCCTTGATTAAATCGTCATACATATTCGATTTCAATACATTTTTAACTCTAGCTTACAATAAATGTTACTCTTAGAATTATTTACCATTTATAACAACAGCGTGCACATTTGCAGCAAATTATACAGGGTTGAATTCTTTTACTGTTTATTCTTGAGCTTTCACTATTCTTCTTACTTCTTCTCTACCTCTTTCAAATATTTATGGTTTTATCTTTTAATTTGTGAGTTTTTCCATTAGATCCTGGTTTTGTATTGTTTTAATAATTAAATGATTAAGCATCGGCTTGCGCAATTAATTATTTTACAATTACTATTGAGTAGACGGCTCATACAAATTAGCAATAATATCTAATTATTCAGGGGTCATTTCAGGTGCATGCTGAACAATTCTACGTATTGTCATTGGGTTATAAATAAGAGATTAAAGAGCAAATGCTTATTCTTCGGTAATCGTATTCTAAACAGCTACATTAATTTAAAATTCAGGTGAATAAATTTCTTACAACAACTCATCTTATTTAGTTTTATTGTTCTGGTCTTTTTCTTCATCTTTCTAGAAATCTGTTTCAACTAAAATTTTATCAAGTAACTAGTTTTTGAAAACTGTTTTAATTAATAGCTTATTTGTTTCATCAATCTATTAATTTAATTCAGTTTTGTCTTTTTTATGTTTTCTTTAAGGATTTTAAGTTATCTTTTGCATTTAGGCATCAATTGAAATATCAACTTAACTCTTAATATCATCTTTTTGTTATTTATTTAATGGTTTTGACTATATTTTCTAGACGAATTTATTTACGGTTAATGCTTATGATGACTTCATATGATTAATATTATTTTGAGGTGAAATAGTACGACGCTTCTTTTATAGGCGCATTAAATTATTTTGTTTGGTTTAAACTTGGATGCTGTTATTCGCTTAATTAACTAAATCTATTGGATTCATTAATTACATATTAACTTTATTAACTTCAGATGGGTTCTTTTTATCTTCGTTGACTTCCATATCTTCATTAAGTTCATCATATATTTAGCTTATGATTTCATCATCTTCTTGATCTTCTTCATAATAATCCGAAGATTATTCTTATGCCATCAGAGATAAGTGACTGGCTACTGTTCTTATTTAGTTTCTTAAATTATCATCAATTTCTTAATCATTGTGATTAGCTATGATAAGTTGTGGATTAAACTCTACTAATTAGCGGTCATAGTTAACATCATTATCTTCATTATCATCACCATTATCTTCATCACCGATTTCACCTTCTATTAATGCTAAATCAGTTGTGAGTTACATATCAGTATTCCGAGCCAAATCCTTCATCTTTGGAGTAGGACGACGTTTTTTATTAGCTGATTTAATAGCATCTTTAATATCTGTTCTAGAATCAATTAATTATTCGTCATTTTCATCGGGGGAGAAATTTAATTCATCTATTTCAACATGCTTATCAACAATAATTGCATTCGCACTTTTATGTGGTGATTAATTCTAACCGTCTTACATTTATTAAGTCATTTGCATTATTTGTTCATCTAAACTAACAGCTTCTCCACTTTTAGAATCCATGGACATGCTTTTACTTTATAAATGATTGGGTTACTTTCTGGTTAAGCCAGAAGGACCTTTTCCATTTGGTTAGTTATTAGATTGCATATTAGTTGAATTGTTAGCTGAGTTATTTGAAGAATTATTAGAAACATTTTGAATATTAAGTGTTTGACTTCTAAATATCGGTGCTCCGTTATTTTCTGCGCCTTTAACTGGTGTTCCCATGATATTTGTTCCTTTTTATTGTGGGTTCATTTGATTTGTGGACGCTTTCGATGCAAGATTTTAATTCAATGTAGTTGATGAAGCTTTTGATGACAGGTTCATCTTCTTTTTGAGGCTTTCAGATATATTTCCTTTTATGTCTTTAGCGAATGATTCTACTTTGTCTATTTTTGCTTGTTTTTCTTCTTCGGCTTGCAGAACTTCTTTTTCTTGGTATTCTTTGAGTTGTTCTTCGAGTTCTTTCTGCTTGTCATTTCTGACTTGTATTTCTTGCATTTGCTTGTCAACTGATTTGTCAGCTTTTTCGATCAGCTCTTGAATAGCCTGTGCTACCATTTGAACGTTCTTCTCAGAGTTCTCAACTGAGAGTTTTTTACTGAGGATTTGCTCTGTGTGTCTTTTCATGGCCGCTTCGAATAGTTCCTTCGACTAACGGACGGTTCCACTTGCAACCATTTTCTACCACAGAAGTTTTATGTGCTCTTACTGAGGGGCTGTGTGACCAACGGCTGTTTTCTTAGCCGTTCTTTGTAGCTCTGCTTACTAATAGAGCTTCTTCATGACGTCGTCAACGTCCTCCAGGGTCCATATGTAACCAAGTTCCTGTTCTTTTTATTTTTATAGCATGAGCTCCTGTTACATGAGTAATTGTGGGTTGGGCTGGATTGGAGGTTTAGCAATTTGGCTGAAATTAAATGCAGGCTACAAGATTACCTTGTGATCGTCTGGAACCTGCACTTCCTCATGCTTAACGGATCTGGTGACTCTCTTTTTAGATTGCCTAGAATTAGCGCCCGAATTAATGTCTGAATCGGGTCTGGATATAGTTGAAGACTCTAGTTGTGTTTGCAAATTGTTGTTCTGCTCAACGAGATCGTCGATTTTAGCAAGAGCTGCTGTGTACTCACTTTGCGTTTCATTAAGCAGTGTCTGCGTTCTTGACAGCTCAGTTAAATTCTAAGCTGATTCTATTTGAAGTTTGGCCTCAATTTCCTTTAAAGCTGCGAAATCGGCAAGGGATTTCTCCAAGTCACGTTGCGCTTTTTCTCCTCTAACTTTAAGTTTTTGCGCTTCGCTGTTGAGGCTTCTGTATTTTTCTTCAAATGGAGCAAGTTATTCAATTCTTGCATTTCTCTCCCCAATTTGTTAAGTTAAGAATTACTTTTAAATTTGAGTGTCTTCAAATAATATCTTCTGAGATTCGAATTTTTCTTCCAGTTCTTTTATCTTCTGGTTAAGTAAATCGGTTTCGAAATCACTTTGCTTTAATAATTTCTTGAAATCCTCTTGTAAAAGAAGATGTGAACCTTGAAGCCTTTCCAGATCTGCTTTGTGTTTTTTGCCCTCTGTTGATTCCTTTTGGAGAACTTAGCATTGCTATTTAAGTAATCTTAATTCAGCTGCCATTTTAGTGGCTTCTGATTTGAATTCTTTAGCTGTTCTAGAGCGTAATACATCAACGGATAAACTGGGTAATTATAAAACGTCTTATACTTGTGGTATTTCGTTAAAATCTGGCTCAAACTTATTTCCAAGTCTTTACCTTTGGTAGATTTATTCTTTCATTGCTTGAATTTCCTTAACGAACTTTTGTTTTTCATTAGCAATTGCTTGTTAAAGAGTCTGGATGATATTTGCTTGAACGGATGCTTGATTTTAAAATCTGTTCAGTTCAATCTCAAGTTATTCAATTCTTGTCTGAAGCTTGTACTTTTGATCTATTTCTTATTTGTAAGTTCTGCCAAAAGCTTGAATAATTTAATTTTTAATCATTTCTTCGGAAATATTATGTAGTTCGTCTAAAGAACGATTAACTGCATCAATATAAATCGGTAATAATGATTTTGGGACCTTGTGATCTGTCAATGGGTCGCAATTTAATAATGGTTCAAACATTACATAAACTTATCTTTTTTCAATTTGAGATTTTAAGAATTAGAATTATTAATCAATTGCTTAATTGTTATAAGCTTTCAGATTATATATGAGTACTTTAACTTCTTTTTAAGTAGTTAGTGATAGATCACCCAAATCGTAGGTTTTTTCAACTTCCTTATCCATAGCGTCAATAACGCCAAGCATGTCTCTTTATTTAGTTGTAGAACTCATTGCGTATTGGGAAGTGGTATAGTATTATTAATAGTTAAATACTGTATGTAACACGATGTTATATTTAGAAATTATTCACTTTAATTATGTCAACAAATACGGCATATTTAAAGAATCTACCGATGAATGTTAAAGCAAATGAACTAAAAGAACTTTTGATGTGTATAGCTGAATAATATGGTCCAGTTATCGAAATAGTCGTAAAAAGAAACAATAGGTCAACACAAGCATTTGTGACTTTTGCTTCATTTAAAGACCTTGATGCATTTTTAGCATAGAAAACTATTGAAATTGATGATAATGTTGTTATAATTGAGCGGTCTAAAGCTAATTCTTCTGTGGTGAAGGTGTGAGTTAGTATAGCTGTGTCTTATACTTAGTCTTATTATATTTACAAGTAAATAACTACATATCACTCATAAATACATAATATAACATAAATATCTAACAAATATTGTTTTTCTTTCATTCATTTTCACCAGTTGGTGCCGCTCAGCTTGAAGTTTGACTGGTGAGTAACGAGGTCGGCGATTTGTTCGTCAATGATTTGGCGGGTTGATTTTTGGAGGTTCACTTTGCGCTCGAGTTGTTCTGTTCTCTTTTGGAGAACGAGTTCCTTTATGGACGGTTCTCCACCAATTCTGTCATCTTGAGCCTTTGCTTTGGTTTGAATCAGAGATTTCTCAGCTTGAGACATAACGAGTGAGCCGGTTGATTTATCAGCGCCTGCGATGCCGTATTCCTCCAATTCGTGCATGCTGGTGATTGGGTTGAAGATATCGCCCGGGTTCTTTGTGAGTTGTCTCTTGAGCTTTGTGTCTGGGTATATATTGAAGCCGAAGAGTTTTTCTCTTTCTTGGATTCCGGCGAGGTAGTCAGCGACGAATTTCTTGTGCTCGACCTGGGTTTTCTGCAAATCACCCAGTTTTTGGTCAAGTTATCTGTTAACGTCTTCGTGGTAGCGCGCTTGGGACTGCTCCATCTGTGATTGCGTTTGAACTGGTGCTTTCACATTCGTGGTGGATTGGTTGAGTTTTTTGCTTTGCTCCAGGATTTAATTGAGTATAACTTCCTCAATTTTCTCTTCCTCTTTTATGTACTGTAAATAGTTGAAGAGTTTATTCTGAGAGAACTCAATTATGTTCAGGTGCTTGACTCCAACAGCCTTCATGTACTAGTTAACAACATACGCGTCCATCTCAAGGGTGAGTTGTTCGCAGAAAACGATCGTCTTTGAACCGTTGGAGACCCCGCTGATGAGTCTCTGCTTGAACCATTTGCAGAATTCGTCCATGGCTATGAACACGCACAACTCATTAATTATCAATTGGTTGTCAAGTAGCTTGAATAATTCACCACCTTCAAGTAAAGCGAGGTCTAATTGATGGCTCCATTCCTTACTACTTTGAACCTATTACAGTTTTTGCTTGTTCAAGTTCACACGGATGTGGCCAGAATATCTCGTGTGCTAGTGCAAAAGCTGTTCGAGCAGGTTTCCACATAGGAACTGGAAGAGCTCGTCACCAAAGAACTTGTTAATTATCTTCACAATCGTAAGTGGGACGATATTCGTTCCAAAATCCTCCTAACGCTCAGTATTCTTTGAAATAAGAGCGAAAGAACGTGGCCAGGCAACAGCAACTGCGTCTGCACCAAGCTTCATCGCAATATCTGGGATGGTTTGCGGCTGAATCTTCAAAGTTACCGATTACAACGATTTATGAATACCATTTTGAAGGGCACGCATTATAATATCACTGCAATGAGTAGATTACGTATAAGGTAAGCATATATTTACCAAAACGAGCGAATTCTCAGTATGGACTGGCTTTAGAACTCGTTCGCACATTTCATAAAAGTACTGAGTATAAATTTCTTCGTAACTAAGAGATATCTTTAAATCGTCTGAAATTGTGCGCTCAAATCTGTCGCCTTCTTCAGTGAAAAACTGAAGCTAAAAGTTGTTCAAAATAACTGGCCCATGCATAGATTTGTACGGATTGAAATTTTCTATTATTTATTTATCGGTTAATTGCTTCAATTACGCAATTGACTTATTTAAAATTGGAATAGTTGGCTTTGTCCACATATCATATTTGCATTGTGCTCTTACATCGTTGTAAGTAAGTAGTACTGCGACTGGTATTATTCTTCTAGATTTAGTTGGTTAGACGGGAATTACTTTAGGTTCCTACATTTGTGTGAAGTGGCGCAAATCTAATTATAATAATGTTATATAATTTATTTAGACTGAGAAATCTAAAATTTTAGTAATATATGTATAAGACAGCTCAATTGATGTTATCAATTGATATTATCAACCACAAGAACTATTAAAATATATATTATTTTTACTTGGCTATAGTAAAATAACTAGTATATATTTATTTATTGCGTTTAGATGTATTGTTGGATTGTTGCTGTTGAGTGAGTCATGTTATTATGAAATAAATACTGTTTAGAACTTTTTAATAAAAAGTATTATAATTACAATTTACCATATTTACCGCCAAAATATCGAGTCATGTTATTATTGATGTTGAGTCATGTTATAAAGATAAATTACGTTATTATTGTTAATAATAACGTGGTGATTTTTTATTTTAATTCATAGACGTAATTTACTATGATTATTCATTATATAAAAACCCAACATGAAATATTAAGTAGGAATTATAACAATCACCTCATTCCATTCAACCAAGAGCTGGTATCACCATCAACACAGCTAAGATAATAAAGAAGAAAAAGACTGGGTAAACACCTAAGAATATTTTTCCTTATGGAACTAGATTTTTGAAAAATCCATAAGTAGCAAATAAGCACCATGTTGCAGTGAAACCTGATATTAAAGCACATATCATTGTGCATATCCAGACTGGCTTAATCTAACACATAACAAGAATCATAACAGCTATAGCACCTAGAACTAATGGGGCGACGCAATATCCTAATAATGCAATTGTTCCCATTATATTTGCCTTTGCGCCTATCAAAATCATATTCAAAGCAACAACAAAACCAATACCAAAGATAACACAAATAACTGTTGGTAAAATGAAGTCTGGAGATTTAATAGTACTTGACACATATGTGAAATAGTATAATAAACCTAAAGCTAATGAATAAAGAAGGGGTCCAAAGACATCCCATTATTCATAAACTTCACGATTAGGTTGTTTACCGAAAATCCAAACAACTTGATAGGTTCTAAGCAGAATCATTTTTAAGTCTCTCCAAATTGTTTCACCGACAGTCTCGTTTAAAGTATCAAGCAAATACTGTGGAGGTGGTGGGGGTGGAGCTTTCACAGCTGGACCAGCAGCAGTGGGTGGCTTTACTTGTGCATTCGGCTACTTTTCTTGCACTTGTGGTTTTGGGGTTTCGAAGGCCTAATTTGGATCAAAGTCTGCCATTTAAATAACTGGGTGTGGTGCAATTTGGATTGGATAAGTTACAATGATAATTTAACGAGATAAATATGTAATACCACCCCAACGCGCCAAATGTACGCACATGATGCTGATGGTAAAAACGTCTATAATAGAAGCTATGACAAGAAGCCGACTATTCGTATTGGTAATTGGGTTGAAGAATTAGCTTTATGGGAAGAATAACAAAGAAGAAAAATTACTGGTGTAAAAGAAACTTCTGCAAACACAATTGTGGATTTAACATGTGATATTAAGGCATAGTACTAAACTACAAATTCTAAATACGGATTGGCTAAAACAAAATCAGAAGAAGATCCAACAGTACGCAAACCTAAAGTTTCTGTTTTGAAGGAGACAAGAGTAGATCCATTTAAGACTAAAAGAGCTTTCGAAGCACATCTATAAGCTGTTCCAACAGGACATGATCTACTTAATAGAGATCCTTAAACCAAAGGAGTATTTGAATCTTCTGCAAGAATGGACTATTATGTTCCAGAACCTTCTGAAGTTCCTTTTGAAGAAGTATATGAAGGAGTTGTAACTAAATATAATCCTAATGGAAGTGCCAAATCGTTTGCCCGTAAGAGCACTTTTTCAGTTAAAGCCCTTGAGTGAAGAATTATGTAAATGATCTAAATTAATACGGAGTTCATTCCATCTCGTTTCAAGTAGTTCTTTGTTCGTATTTCAATAAGAAAATCATAGATAATCCATTTATTGAATTTTACAAAGGCACTAATAATAAAGGAAAAATGAAAAAATATCTACTACTGATCCAGTATAAACGAAAGTTAAGTGAGTGGGATATATATTTAAATTATATTAATAACCTAATATCATTTTACCTCATTTATTATTTTTGTAAAAACGTAGCAATGTTAATGTTTGAACCATATAATGTTAAATTTATATAATCAACCGAGAAATAGTTCTCTGTCAAGTCCAATCGATATATCCTTATCTGAACTTTTGAATGTGTATTATCATGTTTGTCTTATCTTGAATTGAGAAATAAACGCCAACTCCGAATGAGCACCAAGATTAATAAATATGTATTTGAAAGTTCTATTTATAGTGAACCAAAATTGGTTCTTCTCGTAGTTTTTCTTTTTGTGATTTGTTCGAAAACCCGATTGACTAGTTTATTTCCACCAAAGAACCTATCCACTTTTTACTCACTAGTTCTGCATCAATCAGTCGTTCGTTTTATGTGAAGGCTTTCAAAATATTTACATCTGTGAGTGAAATAATTTATTTGTGATTTAAAAATTGCATCAACGTTCAAATGAAGATCGCTTGTGACCGGCTTGAAGCACAAGACTCTGAACAAAGGAAGTACTTCAACAGCGGCCATGACCTAACAGTTCGATAAAATATACGTTTCGGTTACAGCGAATGGTATTGATTTGAAACGTTGAAGCGAGATATAGACGCGGCATACTTCTGTAATTTCTATATTTATTAAATCTAATTTAATAACTGATGTGTCAAATACTACACAGCCGTGTGATGTTCGATTTTAAATCCCGCTCCATAGATGTTAAACACGGCGGTGCGCAAACGACTTGCCGGAGTTGTGGGTGCGAACACACAGATCATAGCACGTCGCATTATTTGGTGTGTCTGAGCGGAATTAAACGGCCTAATTGCTGTTGACAGTTTATATTAAATGTTATTAAATACCAAAACGACTGCATGCCGCGATGCCTAAAAATCGCGTGCATCACTGTTATTCAGATAGCGTGGCGGGTCTTGGACGGAATGAGCATGGCTCAACGTTGAAGTCTGTGCTAAATCGCGTCAACATTTCACTGATTTATCTTGTTTAGCAGAACCAATATCCGCCCGCTACAATACGCCGAATGATACGCCTATTCCACTTGCACATAGTTCTAGGATGTTTCGGCCTAGAATTACTACGCGGCATCCACTTTTCTTACGACTTGGAATTTATATAGGGCCAATGTTAAATACATTCTCACTCAAAATATCTCGTCAAATTACACATACTAGCAGTCGACGGCGTCGTCTAAGAGCGACCCCTGGCTAGCCCAGCTTCCTATTTCGCTGATCGAGCTTGTAGAAACAATTGGACTCACGTTCAGATACGAGCTGGCGGCCTGCTTTTGTTTGTTGTTCTGCACTCTGTTGTAGTAGATGACGTTGTAGTAGAAGCTTTTGATTTAACTGAGCGTTCGCGTTTGGAAATGCGGGACGTACTTCGGGAACTGTTTGTTGTGAATCTTGTACAGCTCTCTGAACAAGTCTATTTCTTCTTGCGACCAGGACCCCGTTTTCTTTCTTTGTTGTGTGTTTGTCTACTTCGAGTTGAAATTCATTGAAGTGGTGTAAACGGAATATAAAACTCGGCGAATCGGTTTCGCAGAACTATGCGGATTTCAGTGTTTTACAGAAACTTAGCGAATCCGAAATAGATTTAATGGCAGCATACTTTGTAAAACGCAGGAAATTGAGAACTGAGCCGCAAAACACAGATGTCTGTGCCGGTGTAGTATCACATTAGACACTTAGTGCCGCGCGTGGCCCTCCAGCGCCAGGCACTTACTAAGTGCGAAACTCTTGGAACGCGTGTATCAACACTTAGAAATGCGCCCTTAGCACTTAGCTAAGTTCAGATATATCCTGAAATGAGTTTAAGTCGTCGCGCTGTTTTACACCTGTATTCTGGAGTTTGTTAATATTTTAATGTGTAAATAGTTGTGTGGCTGTTCAGTCCCTTGGCTGCGCACTTAGCCAAAGTGGAGTGAGGTAAACTTAGAATTAAGTATAGATAGGCGGAATCGCGCTGGTGTTTACGCGATTTAAATTTAGTGGAACTTAGATAATCCAGATTCGGATTTAATGAAAACACACTACGTTAAATTTTGAACGTCGTTTGCCGTTTAAGACCAGATTGTGGTCAGATTGAACAAATCTAATGACGGCCGGCAGATTTAACGTTAATGTCTTCATCGCGTGAGCACTTAGTGAACCCATAAGTACGTCAGAAATATATCGATCTTCGATTTTACTCAAAATCAAAATTGGTTAAATTCACTCAATATATCTAAACGCAGTTTTTCCGGACTCGCCGCGCTCATGGCCGGTCTGGAGCGTTATTTCAATCTTCGTCCGAGTTAATGTAGAAATCGAAGAAATCTGCGTTCTCCTCTAGTCTTTATGCCGCCAAGGGAGTTATGATGGGCGATTGTTCCACAACGTAAGGTGCGATCGCAGTGCTCTAGGCTGCGCTTACTAAATCTTGCTGCGACTGGCTCGAGTACGACTCGCCGGCGCGTATCTTTCTGTTTAGGTAGGTGACATTGTAGTAGAAGCTCTTTATCTGACTCTCTTCTCTGGTCTTAAAATATGGGGCGTACATCTTGAAATTGTTTTTGAATTATTTGTGGAGCTGCACGAATAAGTCGCGTTCTTCCTTGGACCACTTTTTGTTCCTGTTTTGCTATACGGACGCGTCGCTCGAGTCGGACTTTGATTCTTTTAGCATTGGGAGTGGGTGCTCTTTGTACTAATATATGTGTCCATTCACACCACAGACGAGCAGTAATATGATTCACATTAATGGCATTGCTAATGTAAATTCGCGATATTCGTTTTATGTGAAGGCTTTCAAAATATTTACATCTATGAGTGAAATAATTTATTTGTGATTTAAAAATTGCATCAACGTTCAAATGAAGATCGCTTGTGACTGGCTTGAAGCACAAGACTCTGAACAAAGGAAGTACTTCAACAGCGGCCATGACCTAACAGTTCGATAAAATATACGTTTCGGTTACAGCGAATGGTATTGATTTGAAACGTTGAAGCGAGATATAGATGCGGCATACTTCTGTAATTTCTATATTTATTAAATCTAATTTAATAACTGATGTGTCAAATACTACACAGCCGTGTGATGTTCGATTTTAAATCCCGCTCCATAGATGTTAAACACGGCGGTGCGCAAACGACTTGCCGGAGTTGTGGGTGCGAACACACAGATCATAGCACGTCGCATTATTTGGTGTGTCTGAGCGGAATTAAACGGCCTAATTGCTGTTGACAGTTTATATTAAATGTTATTAAATACCAAAACGACTGCATGCCGCGATGCCTAAAAATCGCGTGCATCACTGTTATTCAGATAGCGTGGCGGGGCTTGGACGGAATGAGCATGGCTCAACGTTGAAGTCTGTGCTAAATCGCGTCAACATTTCACTGATTTATCTTGTTTAGCAGAACCAATATTCGCCCGCTACAATACGCCGAATGATACGCCTATTCCACTTGCACATAGTTCTAGGATGTTTCGGCCTAGAATTACTACGCGGCATCCACTTTTCTTACGACTTGGAATTTATATAGGGCCAATGTTAAATACATTCTCACTCAAAATATCTCGTCAAATTACACATACTAGCAGTCGACGGCGTCGTCTAAGAGCGACCCCTGGCTAGCCCAGCTTCCTATTTCGCTGATCGAGCTTGTAGAAACAATTGGACTCACGTTCAGATACGAGCTGGCGGCCTGCTTTTGTTTGTTGTTCTGCACTCTGTTGTAGTAGATGACGTTGTAGTAGAAGCTTTTGATTTAACTGAGCGTTCGCGTGTGGAAATGCGGGACGTACTTCGGGAACTGTTTGTTGTGGATCTTGTACAGCTCTCTAAACAAGTCTATTTCTTCTTGTGACCAGGACCCCGTTTTCTTTCTTTGTTGTGTGTTTGTCTGCTTCGAGTTGAAATTCATTGAAGTGGTGTAAACGGAATATAAACTCGGCGAATCGGTTTCGCAGAACTATGCGGATTTCAGTGTTCTACAGAAACTTAGCGAATCCGAAATAGATTTAATGGCAGCATACTTTGTAAAACGCAGGAAATTGAGAACTGAGCCGCAAAACACAGATGTCGGTGCCGGTGTAGTTTCACATTAGACACTTAGTGCCGCGTGTGGCCCTCCGGCGCCAGGCACTTACTAAGTGCGAAACTCTTGGAACGCGTGTATCAACACTTAGAAATGCGCCCTAAGCACTTAGCTAAGTTCGGATATATCCAGAAATGAGTTTAAGTCGTCGCGCTGTTTTACACCCCTATTCTGGTGTTTGTTAATATTTTAATGCGTAAATAGTTGTGTGGCTGTTTAGTCTGTTGGCTGCGCACTTAGCCAAAGTGGAGTGAGGTAAACTTAGAATTAAGTATAGATATGCGGAATCGCACTGGTGTTTATGCGATTTAAATTTAATGGAACTTAGATAATCCAGATTCGGATTTAATGAAAACACACTACGTTAAATTTTGAACGTCGTTTGCCGTTTAAGACCAGATTGTGGTCAGATTGTACAAATCTAATGACGGCCGGCAGATTTAACGTTAATGTCTTCATCGCGTGAGCACTTAGTGAACCCGTAAATACGTCAGAAATATATCGATCTTCGATTTTACGCAAAATCAAAATTGTTTAAATTCACTCAATATATCTAAACGCAGTTTTTCCGGACTCGCCGCGCTCCTGGCCGGTCTGGTGCGTCATTTCAATCCTCGTCCGAGTTAATGTAGAAATCGAAGAAATCTGCGTTTTCCTCTAGTCTTTATGCCGCCGAGGGAGTTATGATGGGCGATTGTTCCACAACGTAAGGTGCGATCGCACTGCTCTAGGCAGCGCTTATTAAATCTTGCTGCGACTGGCTCGAGTACGACTCGCCGGCGCGTATCTTCCTGTTTTGGTAGGTGACATTGTAGTAGAAGCTCTTGATCTGGCTCTCTTCTCTGGTCTTAAAATATGGGACGTACATCTTGAAGTTGTTTTTGAATTATTTGTGGAGCTACACAAATAAGTCGCGTTCTTCCTTGGACCACTTTTTGTTCCTGTTTTGCTATACGGACGCGTCGCTCGAGTCGGACTTTGATTCTTTTAGCATTGGGAGTGGGTGCTCTTTGTACTAATATATGTGTCCATTCACACCACGGATGAGCAGTAATATGATTCACATTAATGGCATTACTAATGTAAATTCGTGATATTTGTATTATGTGAAGGCTTTCAAAATATTTACATCTGTGAGTGAAATAATTTATTTGTGATTTAGAATTGCATCAACGTTCAAATGAAGATCGCGTGTGACTGGCTTGAAGCACAAGACTCTGAACAAAGGAAGTACTTCAACAGCGGCCATGACCTTACAGTTCGATAAAATATACGTTTCGGTTACAGCGAATGGTATTGATTTGAAATGTTGAAACGAGATACAAACGCGGCATACTTCTGTAATTTCTATATTTAGTAAATCTAATTTAATAACTGATGTGCCAAATACCACATAACCGTGTGATGTTCGATTTTAAATCCCGCTCCATTGATGTTAAACACGGTGGTGCGCAAACCACCTGCCGGAGTTGTGAGTGCGAACACACAGATCATAGCACGTAGCATTATTTGGTGTGTCTGAGCGAAGTTAAACGAAAAATTGTTGTTGACAGTATTTATTAAATGTTATTAAATACCAAAACGACTCCATGCCGCGATGCCTAAAGGTCGCGTCCATTGATGATATTTGGAAAGATTAACGCGTCTCAGACCGAATGAACATGGCTCAACGTTGAAGTCTGTGCTAAATCGCGTCAACATTTCACTGCTTCATCATATTTAGCAGAAACAATTTCTGCGCCGCTACAATACGCCGAAAAATTAACCTATTTCTCTCGCACATAATTCTAGGATGTATCGGCCTAGAATTACTACGCGGTATCACCTTTCCTTTCCACTTGGAATTCATATAGGGCCAATGTTAAATACATTCTCACTCAAAATATCTCGTCAAATTGCACATATTAGCAGTCGACGGCGTCGTCCAAGAGCGACCCTTGGCTGGCCCAGCTTCCTATTTCGCTGATCGAGCTTGTAGAAACTATTGGACTTACGTTCAGATACGAGTTGGCGGCCTGCTTTTGTTTGTTGTTCTGCACTCTGTTGTAGTAGATGACGTTGTAGTAGAAGCTTTTGATTTAACTTGGGCGTTCGCGTTTGGAAATGCAGGACGTACTTCCCGGGAACTGTTTGTTGTGAATCTTGTACAGCTCTGAACAAGTCTATTTCTTCTTGCGACCAGGACCCCGTTTTCTTTCTTTGTTGTGTTTGTCTACTTCGAGTTGAAATTCATTGAAATTAGATTTGTAAACAGATATAAAACTCGGCGAATCGGTTTCGCAGAACTATGCGGATTTCAGTGTTTTACAGAAACTTAGCGAATCCGAAATAGATTTAATGGCAGCATACTTTGTAAAACGCAGGAAATTGAGAACTGAGCCGCAAAACACAGATGTCTGTGCCGGTGTAGTATCACATTAGACACTTAGTGCCGCGCGTGGCCCTCCAGCGCCAGGCACTTACTAAGTGCGAAACTCTTGGAACGCGTGTATCAACACTTAGAAATGCGCCCTTAGCACTTAGCTAAGTTCAGATATATCCTGAAATGAGTTTAAGTCGTCGCGCTGTTTTACACCTGTATTCTGGAGTTTGTTAATATTTTAATGTGTAAATAGTTGTGTGGCTGTTCAGTCCCTTGGCTGCGCACTTAGCCAAAGTGGAGTGAGGTAAACTTAGAATTAAGTATAGATAGGCGGAATCGCGCTGGTGTTTACGCGATTTAAATTTAGTGGAACTTAGATAATCCAGATTCGGATTTAATGAAAACACACTACGTTAAATTTTGAACGTCGTTTGCCGTTTAAGACCAGATTGTGGTCAGATTGAACAAATCTAATGACGGCCGGCAGATTTAACGTTAATGTCTTCATCGCGTGAGCACTTAGTGAACCCATAAGTACGTCAGAAATATATCGATCTTCGATTTTACTCAAAATCAAAATTGGTTAAATTCACTCAATATATCTAAACGCAGTTTTTCCGGACTCGCCGCGCTCATGGCCGGTCTGGAGCGTTATTTCAATCTTCGTCCGAGTTAATGTAGAAATCGAAGAAATCTGCGTTCTCCTCTAGTCTTTATGCCGCCAAGGGAGTTATGATGGGCGATTGTTCCACAACGTAAGGTGCGATCGCAGTGCTCTAGGCTGCGCTTGCTAAATCTTGCTGCGACTGGCTCGAGTACGACTCGCCGGCGCGTATCTTTCTGTTTAGGTAGGTGACATTGTAGTAGAAGCTCTTTATCTGACTCTCTTCTCTGGTCTTAAAATATGGGGCGTACATCTTGAAATTGTTTTTGAATTATTTGTGGAGCTGCACGAATAAGTCGCGTTCTTCCTTGGACCACTTTTTGTTCCTGTTTTGCTATACGGACGCGTCGCTCGAGTCGGACTTGGTCGATTTTGGCATTGGGAGTGGATTTAACCAATCAATCCAAGTTATAAATAGTGAGATAACTAAGCAATATAATTCTATTTAATATATTTAATAATAAAAGCACTTAGAGAAAAACTCTATTTGAATCTTATAGAATATGACGAAAGCGTGCAAATCTTGAACATATTAAATCATATTAATGCAAAATACATTTAATAATATCATTCTTAGAAGGTTGAGGTTCCGACAATTACTAATTTTGGCAGTTTGCTTTGATTTTATTTGAGTTTGAGCATGCTTCCTTTGAGTATTTTGCCTCTGAATCCGGACTGGCTGATTCTGTTGATGTTTTTATTGCCGATGTCAACGAAGTTTATTTTTGTGCGTCCCATGGCTCTGTCCAGGAGTCTTGTGCGGTCTTGTAGCTTTTTAGCTATGAATTAGCTTGCTTTTTCTCTGAGTTGGTATTGCAGCCGTGCGATTGTGTGTATTACTTGCCCCTGAGTGCTCATTTCGAACGGAATTTGGAATGCCTGTCCATTTTGTATCAGATACTAGTTAGCCGCGAATATTGCTTCGGATAAGTCCCTCTTGTAGAATTCGACGTAGTCTGCTTGAACTTGTGCGTCTCTTTGCCCATTGCATTTCTTCAGGAACACCTGTTTTGCGCTCTCAAGAATCATATTCTGGTTCATATACTCCAAATTTCCTCTGAAGAAGTCCTGAACGGTGTCGGATGTGTGCTGAATGAACCCCTAAAACGCTGTTTAGAGGGCGAAACCTAATTATTCAACCGGAATCTCGTTCAGGTTCAGGTTGAAAGCCTCTTAGAGGAAAGTTGAAATGGTTTGTAAACGCTGTTTTGAGTTAATCTGGAGGATGTTTGGAGAAGCAAGTTTTGAGTTCGGGGGCTCGAGATCGCGCACGCTCAGCTCAGTTGATTTCTGTTTTGTGTGCAGGCGCACCCCGCACTCGCTTGCTTCCTATTCGGTTATGTTTATTTGAGCGTTAATATTCAATGGCTTAGTGGGTTGGTTGAAATCGGGCAGAACCTGCACGAACGGTAATTACGTGTCGTAGTTGGAGTCCTCACTCAGGTCCTCCATCGTTTCGGCTATGTTCGAGGTAATATTGTCGAAATTAGCTTTCTGCGAGATTTATGGCGACTAAAGTCTTGGCGTGTTCCTGTAGCTTGCTGGCTGCAGAATTTGAATTATTGGAGAGCAAATCTGCTGAATCGACCCCATTCTAGAGATTACAATCGGGTCCAAAAGAACTTGCTCATACACATTTTCGCTGAGCTTCGGCGACATGTAATTATTTTCCATAATTTGGTCTTGCTTTTGTTCATTTATCTCGCTTATATCATCAATCTAAGAATTCTAGTTGTTCTCTATTGTACTGTTATTAAGCGTCTTTTTAATGCGGTCGTCATGAACAGAAGTTTCTGTCATTTAATCTTACGCTTGAATAAATACTTACACAGATTTAGATTATTGTAAAGGAACTTCTTAAATTGTTTATAAACTTATAGTACTTGCTTGTTGTATTTGGTTCTATAGCTTTTATGAGATTCCTTCAATAATACTGGTTTCCTCACTAGTTAATACATCAGATTAACTAGCTTTCTTATCAAGTTTGCTTTTTGATGATTAATTATATTGCTTTGCAGACGATTTAAGTTTTGACTTGCTTTTGTCTGTTTTGTTCTGAAGTGGTTTAGTTCCGAATTTGGAAATAGAAATATTTTGCTAAATGGATTACTAAACCACGGTTTCTGGCATTTTTGGAATAGTTTCAACAGCATTATCTTTAATTTTTTAATTATCTTCAGATAATTCTAATGGACCAAGTGCGTCTGATTGATTATCAGCGATTTAGCTGTTTTATTGGGCGAGAGATGCGTCTGTTGCAATTGAAGATTCATTAGTTTGAGTTATCTGCAACGGCGCATCAGTTTGTGTTGAATTTTCTATGCATTCTGTTTTGATTTCGGTTATTTTCTTATCGTCTGTGATGTTGGTGTTTTCTTTGCCTTTTGTGTTGTCTTTGCTCATTTCAGGGCTGAGTTGCATGTTTTGCAGTTCCATTTATTGGTTGGTCATGAAGATGAGTTTGTCCATTTCTTCTGCTTGTTTTCTTTGTTGTCTTTGGAATTTGTCTTCGTATTTTTTCTTTTCTTTTTCGAGTTTTTCGTTGTATGTGTTAATTGTGTTTTCTTTTTCGATTTGTGCTTGTTATTGTGTGTGTTTTATCTTATTTATGGCTTGTTCCGTTTTTTCGATCATTTCTTTGTATTTTTTGTTCTGTGCGTTCATTTGCTCCATTTTCGCTTTTAATTAGTTCGTTGTCTTTTATTTAGCTCATTTTGATTATTTCGTCCATTATTTTTCCGCTCCTTTCCTCGTTTTCAGTTTTTTCTTTTATGTTCGTTTCGAGTTCTTTCATGTAAACTGTAATCTCTCGCATACCGTCATTGAGCGCTTTGTTCTCGTTAATCAGTTTGTTTATTTTTTACTGAGTGGCTTCGTTCTGTTTTTTTAGTTGTTGCTCCTGTTTTTCGAACTCGATTTGCATTTTACGGTTCTCCTCGTTCAAATGTTAGTGCTCCTTCTTCAGTTTTAGAATTTGAGCGCCCAGTTTCTATGGGACGAAAACGGCTTCGTCGGGTTCGTAAACGGTTGATTTGTTGTTTTACTGCTCCCTTTATATTAAAGAAGAGAGCGTTAACTTTACAGATTCGTGCTCGAGCTGGGACGAGCGCGCGTCGTAGAGCTGCGTTAATTTTAATTATTACAAATTCAAGTTCAAGTTCTAACGCTCATATAATATAAGTTGATTTTACAAAATTGTTGATTATTCCTAGTAAATTTGAAAACAATCCGATATGGCTTGATTCACATACGCACGGAAGTCAACGTGCTAAAATTACACTGCCAACTACTCACACGCGTCCAAAAAAGAACAAAATAAAGGCAGCACGTTCTTCGGCACACGATGATCAGTAGCCGCATCACAATGAAGCGCCTCCTCGTACAACACATACAACTAGCGCTCCGAAATCTGCGTTCGCAGTTTGGCGAAGGCCAGAGAAATGTGCTGCTCGAACGACTGATTCACCTGCTCCAGCATCTGGTCGACTATCTTCTGCATGAATTTATTTTGCTGCTCCAAATCAATAGCCTTAATAGAGACCTGGCTCAATGGCGGACTATTCATTGGAGTGAAATAATCACAACATTTTGGCGAGAAATATAATAAAATGTAATTTTGTAACTTCACTAAACACGCATTTCTTATTTACATGACGAAAAACTACTTATATTACTTTGATACGCGGCTGATCTGCTGCTAGCTCATATTACAATTATAACACAATCTTAGCTTGTTTTTCAATGTTTTAAAATGCTACTGATATACTTCTTTTGAACTATTGTTTAATAATACTTTCTTGAGAAACTAATCAGCTTTTGCTAACTCGGTTAAAGTGTTAAATAATTCAGTTGTTATGGCTAAGTTATATTAGTCATTTAAAATATAGATGTATAAGCATTATTAAATGTTACTGTACATTAAATTTCAAATATTTATTTTTTATTTCTGTTTAACATAGTAAAAAATACAATAGTTAATTATTAAAATATCAGTTTTAGCTTTGATTTGATTTAAAATGTCAATAAATTAACTTTAAAAAGATAAATGCGATAGAATATATTAATCTAGTAAGCTAAGTATGATATCCACTTCAAACATGCTCCATCTATTATTTTTTTAATAACATAGTTTACACAGCAACATGATTTCACTAGAAAATGAAATTTTCACTAGATTAAAGGAGAATAACATATTTAACTTGCTTGAATAATAACTAGATGATGCGACTACCGTATTTTATGATTCTAAACTGTTTCTGTATTCCTCAAGTTATGATAACATAAATTTATTGTCTAAATTTAAAATTAATTACCAACTGACTTTATCATAAACGATGACTAAATTGAATATGATAATAAATCCAAAATACTAATATCCAGTAGAGTAACAGAAAGAGGCAGCCGCTTTTAAAAAGTTGATTATAAATGATTAAAGCAGTTTGCAAAGTTTTTTCAATCGATAATATTAGTTCATCAACTAAAGTCTGAGCAACTACAGCTAGTTCTTTGATGTAGTTTAGGATATGAACACAGAGTCTCTTAAGAACTAGAAGTTCTTGTCAAGTTCAAACGTTAATATTTTCTAATTTGTAATGCAGGGAACAAAATCAGATAATTTTAATCTTCATTTCACCAGCCCGATACCGCTACAAAAGATCAGCAAAGATGTCGTCATTGTGCTCAATAATTTTTAAGACGCACAATCTGTACTCAAAACAATTCACGAGTCTTGCACCGTTTTTGATAAGATTTGGATTCTTAAAATTGATGGAGAAGTCTCGTTTACTAACATTATATAAGTATTATATGAAAGAAATTATCTTTCGCTGCAAGCTACATTGAATAATTTCTAAGAACTTTCGAAACATTTTTAGTAAATATACTCGGTTAAGTATGTTGATTTTTTGATGATTTACTAGATTATAAGCAACATCACATTATCCGAAGAATCATTGTATAATGTCTAATACAAGTACGATAATTTATATATATAATAAGAAATGAGATAACAAGAAATTGTTATATATATCTTCGGTTATTAAAATTTCATAAACACTAATTTCAATCTGGAATAATATAACGCTCACATATTCTTCATTTATGTCTTAAGTACATGTTTCACTCAAAATACAATAATTAATGTGGACAATGTTATATTAATAGAGTACATTAGTCAACGCGATTTCCTCAACGTTCAACTTTAGACTATTATTAATATATTGAATAATCTTTATGTTAGCACTAGAGATGAGATAAGTTCTGTGAATAATAGTGTACTAATATCTAGGGCTATGTATAGAGAAAATTAATATGTAGGAATGCTCTTGATCAACGAATAACTATTCGGTTCGTTTGCAGATATGACGCTGAATAATTTGGATGGTCTTACTGCAACAACTCTTAAGGTACGAATGATGGACAAACAAATCCCAATTCTAAATCCGTATTAATAGTTTTCTTAAATTATATCTTACCAAGAGCAGACCCCTTAACCGTTGATTTAAACAATACCAGGTATTTTGAACAATTATCCCCAAAACTAGTTCAGTGATATAGTCTCAGCCAAAATAATCACCATTCCAAAAGTTGTAAATTAATCAGTTGGCTCTTTCATAGAGTACATTAATGAATATTATTACATGTAGGTCATCAGAAACGAATTAACAATTCACGTTGGTTTGTCTTCAACTGTTATAACAACATAATCTAGATAAGTATATGTTAACGTAAATTATTGTGTCCCCCCTTAGTAAACATAATTTACGGTTGTGCCTTTGAATCTATCTAACCTTAGATAATAAGCTCATCGACCATTTTTTAGAACAAGTTCTGAATGTTTAGTATCTGATGGATATAATTGCATGTTCAAAACAGATGTAGATCTTTATAGGCATGCAAAAGAACAGATATCAAAATAAATTAATTAAGATAACGTATATCTTTGTGGAACAAACTTCACGAGTTCAAAATTTATTTTAAATACAGACTCTGATGATTTTATGTAATATTTGCAAACTGTACCAGAATTTGGAAATATAAGCACACTTAAGTAAGATTATTTAGATTTCAGAACAGCTGTTCTATAATTAGACGTAACTAGTTACTCCAATATGTTATTGAAGTATCATTAATATATGCCTAATTATTAAAAGAGTTTACTTGAATAAAATGAATGTGTTTTAGTAATTTAGAACAATAATACATTCATTCCATCTTCAACTTTTTCTAGTCTTAGGGGGCTATAAACAGTTTCACCAAATCTTTTGTATTTGATATACTAATAAAGTAGAGAGATAAATCATTTTGCAAGGTATATTCCATCACTTGAATACCTGCTTGGCAATCCGTTAATATAGGCAGTCTACTTGGGACATAGCTGGGTCTCGAATTAGGATAGAAACTACGCGGATCTTCTCAAACAGCAAACATTTGTGGAAAACGAAACCGGGACCAATGAGGACTAAAAAGTGGTCAATAGAGTGTGTGTCGAAATAGCCAGGTTGTACAACAATCAGTACTTTGTGTTTTCTTCCAACCCAAAAAATAACGAAATCGTGAGAAATGAGCACTTCAAAAGCAATATAGACGGGACCAACCTGAAGTTCAGGTTGAGCATCGTGGAGGGCTAGACATTTCTCACTAAACCGCTTATTTCAAAGAACAAGTCGCTTTTGGGAATTCCCCGCGTAGGCGGATATCTGACTTTTTAACTAAAAATTGAAGATGTTTTCGAAACTTTAAGTGGAAAGACGCCGTTTCTTATTATGGACGCGACAGGCTCAACTGTTTACCACTAAAAAGACATAAATACAGATTAGTTTGCTTTTGGTGTTAAACAAATACTTATCTAATATGGATATTTAGTTGAAACTTTTAGCAATTCTACGGTTCAAAGTGTTCACAGGAGCTGTACCCGGAACCACAAATTTTGGGAGACCGCATATTAGAGGAGTGTGAATAACGAGTTCACCATTGTAGTAAGCAACAATATATCAAAGTAGTTTGACTTCTTAACAGAAACAGATTTCAACAAATCCGCAGTTTACGAACGTTCTATAATATTTAAAGCTGAGTCTTAGTTCTTTATGGGAGGGTATATAACAATCAAGGAGTTCAGTGTTCTTAACGAATTTATAGTTCTACTTAATGATGTTTGGCTTATGATTACAGATAATTAATCCAGTAAACAGTTTGAACTTTCTTGGAAATAACAGCAACAATACAATATTACACAATATATGAAAAATATCCCTCATAATTTGTCTGCGTTGGATATAATTTATCCAAATCTCACAAGAAGAGGAAAGATTCCTCAGAAAATATAAAGATTATAATTTGAGCACTAGAATTAGTTTCATCTCAATGGCTTAATGATGATATCAATAATTACGTCATAAGGTATATTTGTAATGTTTCTATTATCGTTAGTTACATCTAAGAAACGAAAAAGTAAATTTTACCAAAAATAGTTTAAAGAATACTTTGACCAAGAGATTGGAGTTCACTTCAATCTAGCAGAATATACAAATAGTGAACATTTTGATATTTCAATGGAATAGACTGAACTCCCTTAGAAATTTATCTCTATTATGGAATCTCTGGCTAAATATGTCAACAGAGTGAAAGATCAGCTACTTCTTCAGAAAGTTAATCTTATATTTGATGAAAAGAACATGAGTGTTGTGGATTGCTTGAAGATTACAGTGGTGGGCCCTCGAAATGCTTTTTTGAATTAGGAAGAAGAATGAAGTTTATTATTTGAATCTTACTTATATCACTGCCTGGCTCAATAATGAGTGTGTTCTCCCTCCTCATCAATACACTCATTAACTCTATTTACTATTGATTTGTAAAGTGCTTCAATCACATCAAGGCCTGGTTGAGCCTTGGATAGCTGTGCTACAATAATTAACGTATATAACTCTGTATATACTTCAATAATAAGTTTCAACTTTACCTAACGTTGTATAATTTAACAATCAAGAAAATTGATTTCTCATTATGAAATGGAAGTGGAAGATCATAAGTAAAATAACTGTTGTTTTAGAGCAGCATCAATATATTATTTAATGCTGGGCCCGACTAACCCACTTGATTCCATTCTTCAAGAAACAAAAATGCATTCATTATTTGAATATTGAGAATGAAAGCGACTGTAACTACCTGAATTATAATTCTAATTAAGCGATGTACCCAAACTTCATCTTGAGCTCCCGGTTGAGATTGAAAGAAAAAGTCCTCCATTGTTTTTCGTGATTAAGAAATACCTAAAATCGTTTAGATTGACCCAGTTGAAGATGAACACGGAGGTCCCCTGCAGGCCCAGTGCTTGCGCTACTAGTTATAAATTACATATTGCGTCCGTATACCAATCATTGGATCCTCTTATTCTTTTCTCCAATCAGGCTTAACTACCATATATTTTCGAGATAAAATCTTTCATAAATTAGTTTTGTTGACTAAAACGTAGAAATTACACAGGGACATCTTAAACAAGTGATATAACTAGTTCAGATTGGTACAATATTTTATGAATTTATCCGTTGGACCCAGAAATGAAGAGAATACAAACGCTTCAGAACTGCCTAAGTTTGTTAAGTGAATTAGTTGACCTTCCCTAAACATCTTCTACCGCGTTTATTTTTGTCATTGCCGTCCTTTTATTGCATGTGGTAATTTCTATTTTTCCCTTTTGGAATATTAAATACCGACTTTGAATAGTCGATTATGGTCTAATACGATCGAAATCATATTTTTGGCCCTCTTGTGTTAATGAGTAGTTCATGAATAATCTCCAACTTGAGATTATTTATTGGAATTTGTCATCCGCATTAGAAGTGGCAAAATATTTTAATATATAATTACTCACATAGTAAACAAGAAAAAGCAATTCCACCTCCCATAACTGTATTTAGCTGTTTGAAGATGAACACCAAGCAAATGTATTCAAATATATTTAGATTCCACCCATTTAGTATTATTACCGTTCATTCACGGTTTTTATATAATAGAAATTATATGCAGACTTTTTGATAAGCTTGAGAAACAGACTATCTTGGATTCCTAACGAATCAACTAATTTTAAATCAGATCTAAAGTTGATAAAGTAGATCAATCTAACGTATGTGCCTTCTAAAAGATATGTATCTATAAACAACAAAAATGTTTCAAAACTGGTAACAAGGCTTTAGACAGCCATTTAGTCCACGAAACAGTCAAGAGCCCACAGCAAACCAATTAGTAGATTTGAGTATGTAGAAGAGATCATAGACCTTCCGTTTTGGTATTATAACAATTTCACTAACAGATAAAACATAAATCCTTGTATGACGGAACTATTTACACCTTTAAAATATCTCTAAAATTAGGCATCCTTATATTCTAAAAATATTTATGATATTTTATAGTATTCTGTAGTTGAATTTCTGAAATGATGAATTTATATTATTATAATACATTAAATAGAATTATTATTAATATAATATGCATATTATGTGTTCTGTTTTAATAGAAAAATATAATTAACTCGGACGGATATCACTTTGTATTTCTCTGCATTTGAATATGTAACGCTACAAAGGTTAATAATGTAACAGATATTACTGCTATCGTTAACGGTATGTAGATATTAATATATTCGACAACAGTTGTGTGAAATATGATAAATTCAAACTTTGAGTTTATAACAAATCCAATTTGCACCTTTTTAAGCATTATTTTCGCTTATTTTAGGTTATTTTAGCAAGTACTGTCATAATATTTATCTACTGTGTCCAAGAAATAGTGTTCACATGTGAAACATACTCTTTATTTCAGCTTTCCATAGTCAACAAGCTATGTAAACTTAAATTAACCTAAAGATTCCGTTATTCCATTATCTTAGTAAAAAATGGCGATTTAGTTTTTTCCTGTTCCGCTTATGATATTTCCTGTACATATAGATGTGTTGTCAAAGTAGTAATCTATACAACTATAATCTTTATATAAATGAAGACTCGCTCTTTACACGCATGCAAGGTATATTTTGTCCTTATACTTCAACATTTCGTATTTTATAACACTATTTATATCCATAAACGAAAATACAATAGTTGCTTTGGAAAAATTATTGTAGTTATTTCGAAGTGCGTCAGTTTTTGGTGTATTCTTGAAGGCCATACCAACTTAGTTGTTATATTCATCAATGCTGAGTGTTTTATGAACTCTTTCAGATATTTTATCGTCCCAGAGGTACAGTTCTGCTTTTACGCTTACTATTCCGGTCATGTCGCAAATAAGTTGGCTTTTGAACGATTCTCGTACCTGAATTTAGACACTGAACGGATTGAGAACCCCGTAAAGAATCAAGTTTGCGTCGTTCGTCTTGCAGCCGAGTGTGTCGTTAGCGATAATGTTGTCAAATACTCTGGTGATCACAGTATCGATTCCGTTTGTATCGAATTTCAGGTTGAACGAGATTCTAATATTCCTATTTTCTACGAAGTGCTAGTAGAAGCTCTATATTTAGTTTTCAATTCCACTTTTTCTGACCTTGTATTTTTTAATTTAGTCGAAATTAGCGGATGTTAGTTAGAACTCATCAGTAGCGCATCCGCTAGTGCATGGATAAATAGGAAGCTGCCTGTTAACCAAGCCCTCTTGGAATTCTATGTACACGTTCGTTAACTTAACTTCGCACTAATTCGGAACTATGTTCACGTCCATGTCTCCGTTGATTGAGTAAACGAGCTCAAGTTTTTGGAAGCAGTTCGTTCCGTTGTACTTCGTGAGAATGATGGAACCAACCGAGTTGTTGACTTTAATCAAATTCACGTCGTACCAAAGCTCGTACATTGCGCTATCTTTGTCCATTACGTGCGCATAATCAGTTGGAGACAGCTGGAAACTCACTATGATCTCTTTATTGTAGATATATGTGAACTTTACTTACGGGGAGGATGTGGGGAAGCTAATATCGTCAAAGTGAATCTAAGCAACAACTATTTTACCAGGAAGATAGGATTTACACAAATTTTCGCTCACAACCAAATCCAACGCCTCAAACGGGAGCAAATGAAGATATAGCTGACTAGTTACCTCGTCCCCGTTAATATAACTCCTTGGTGAAAAACAATCACTGTAAGAAACTGCGTCTCCAGATATTATGATATATATGACCAACATATCTTTGAAGCGGATTCTTGTATAATTATAAAATTGAAGTTTAACTAACAGTAATTCCATCCATTAAATATCATTTATGATTCACATTTAACACATAAGATTTAAATATTTATAATACTAATAGATAATAATAGTTTATGTAAACTACACTATGAACTATTAATTAAAAATTATAAAATTGTTTCAGCATATTAATTTACAACTTACAAACCTTTAATAGAGTAATCATATAATAGAGTAGTCATATTAAAACACATATATACGTATCTCCACATTCATTTTTATAACATAAGATATGAAATATTATATAGAAACATTAAAAATTATAGATGTAGTAGTTATACTATATACTAATAGTATATGAAATATGTTATTTTATTATAATGAATTGAATTCAACATTTTGGATTTAATGGATTGCAGAAATAATATATTATTCAATGAACTAAGACCCTTATTTGAGATTTTAGTTGTGTGTAATAATGTTGACGTTTTCAACATTAAAAAAATGTTGTAACTTGGATATTTTGTGTTTTCAACATTAAGTTGAATGTAATGGTAAAATAATATAGATATAATACATCTAAAAATTAGATTATAAATATATAAATAATATTTAAATTTAAGTTATATTGTAAATATAACTTATGTTGTTTAAGAATTATATCTATCACTAATAGGTGTAAATATCTTTTACACTCCTATTATTAATGTTACTCACTTAGAAAGTAACATAAAAATCTGTAATCTTTGACGCTAAATAAAACCAAACGCTCTTGGACTTTAACAGAATAAGAAAATTTCAAACGTTTGTATAAATAATTTAAGAGAGACTTTAAACTGTATGTTCCATATTTTGATGGAAGAACAGAAAACTAAATTAAAAGTTTCTACCAAAATGTTATGCATAAGAACAAAATGATTCAGTCGTCAAGAAGCGAACCACTCGTTAATGTCTAATAAAACTCTTCAAAAGAAGTAGTTCATAATGAGTTCAGTGTCTCAAATTCATAATTTGAATTAACTATGATAACTTTTAATGACCTAGATGACTCATAATGAGTGATATTTTTTATTCTTATCTTGATTTACGAAATAGTCAGATAAATTTTTTTTTATTTGTTTAGGATTATTAATATATAAATTTTTATTGTTTCGATGTTAATTAGTATCAAACTTATTGGTTAATGAAGCGCTTCCTCGTATA